>CM044121.1:962096-1062638 GCA_024174645.1 Lemna minuta | reverse complement strand
ATGATGCGTTATTCATCTGGACCGTTGGATCGCGATCCAAGGGGCACAAATCAAAGCGTTTTTAAAACGCATATCATCCGATCAATCTAGAGCGTCCAAAGAAGATCTGACGGTCACGACTTATTCTTACTGTTTCGAATTGATGCGTTTAATCTCGGCCGTTGATGCGGATTAAACGCATCAATCGGACGGTTTTCCCCAATTCGCCTTATAAATAGACTTGTTCTTCACGATTGTATGCATTCGAGTTAGATTTCAATAAAATTGACTTGTCTAGACACCGATCCACTCGTTTCTCTTGATTCCATCCTCGTCCTCTCTCATTTCCGCATCCACGAAGGGGTTGAAATCAAGATTTGGTGGAGAATCGAAAGAGAAATCGACGCTTGAAGCTCGGCGTGACGTTTTCGGTATTTTCGGTCGATAATCGGATTAATCGAGCTAATTCGAGCGCTAAACGGGTTTAGTGGAAGCGGTTTTTCCTAGATTATCTTCCTATTATCTTTAATTTTCGTTTAGATTAGGATTTAGCTTTCAATTTCATAGAATTTCATCCAAAATCACGATTTCAATGTCCGAAAATTTCTCTCCACTTCAATTTTTGATTTCTCCGTGAAATCAAGTCCAAATTCAACGATTCTTGATTCTGTGGATTCGTTTTGAAGTTGCTCTTTCTAAATCCACCATTTTCCCTAATTTCTCACCTCAATTTGTCGTCCAATTTGACCAAATTCCAAAAGATATCTCGAAAATTCCTTATTTTCCTGTGGATTCGACCCTTATTTACCATTATACCCTTCAAATTGCTTTTAATTTCCAAGGTGGTAAGTTCAGACTTTATTTTTGACACGAGACCGTGTGAAATCGACGACCTCGCGGTCTCGTCTCGTCAATGGTCAGATTCATGCAGGTGACTAATCAGGTGATACATAAAAAATACACTAGCGGGCAAGGTTCATCGATGCATATGAGTTGGGGCTACACCCGTGTTTTACAATACAAAAACCCATCGCCGTCAACTAAATGATCCAAATTTTTTTAAAATTTAAATCTAAATGATTGATTTCAAAGGAGACCCTGGCTCTCTCTTTATGGATCAATTTTTCTAGTTATTTGTGTGATTAAGTAAATAATTTTGGAATATAAAATGTACATCATAAATTATCATGAACATGAAAATTTTATTTCTTGGATCATCTGGCCCAATCAGTGATTTTCTTTTCTGGTCTTCTAGAGCCCATTAAATCCCGAAAAAATTTTCCCCAAATTGGATGGTGTCGGCGGAAGTGGAGCTCTAGCGTACGCTTGGGACAATCGGTGGGCCCACAAAGGCTGCCATAGAAGACCACGTGACAATTAAGGCCCACACTACCAGTGGGCCCAACCCACCCTACTCACCGTTCCATTTACCTCTGTTGGGCCCACTCTTTGTCTTATCCGCCGTGGCATTTCCCCCACGATCTGTTCTTCCCGAATATTAAATTTTTTATTAATTAAATATGGGTTAATGGGCCAACTTGCAGGACTGCCAGATTCGTGGGCCTCACCTGCGTGGATCTAAACTAGTCCAGAATCTCATCCGGATGACGTCATCGTCGCCAATTTTGGCAATTTCCGAGCGTGCTCGCCTGCTAAACAAATCGCCGAATCCGGTAGCTGAAACGTGGGGACTCCTCAACTCCCCGCTCCGACGTGGCGCCACGTCAGCGACTGCGACGGGACGGCCAGGATTAAATCGCGGGGAAACAGCGGACTCGCTTTGACGTCCGGATAAAGCATCAGATAACGGCGACAAATCGGACGAGCCATAATTGCCACGTGTCCGTCTGGATAAAAACTTTTCCAGCGAATAAAAATTAATTATTTTAATTAAATTGTGAGTAATAAAGATTTCTTCGCCGCGAGAATAATCAGATAAATCCAGGAATAATGGGTAGTTGGAGAGCTCGATTCTATAAACAGCAGTATCCACACCTCCAGCGTTTTCTCTCTTCTCTCTACTCCGTTGGACTCTTCGTCTCCCCCTCGATCTTCACTTTCCCTCTCTATCTCTCCCTCTTCTCATTAATCCCAGTGTCTACTTCTGCGAATCGTCGCCGTGGTGAGATTTCCTCAATCTTTATGCTCCCTGTTTGAAGTTCCCACAGTAGCTAGATCTAGCTTGTTTTTTTACTGTTCTTTGCGTCATGTCTGGGAGAAAGATATGGTCGTGGGCTTTTCCGTAGTTGGTGTTAGAGCTCTTTTTTGTCTTTCAGGGGAAAAGTTTTAGCTTTTTCTCGGGTTGACACAGATGGAGCTGATTCGGTGGATTTTAGTGTTAGATCTGGTCTGATTTCGTTGTTCTGGCTTCTGTCTATGAGATTATGGGTTTAAGAGCGTTTAAGTCTGTAATGTTGGGAAATACTCGTTGTTTTATGGTCGTTCAATTTTCTAACGCGACTATGTCATGTTGGCAGGGCATCTTTTGAGGGAATTGTTGGGTCCAGGATTTTGTTCTGGCCTTGTGGCGCTGATTGAAGCTGTCTATGGAGGGACTGCGTTCTGTCGCGTCATACTGCTCGATCGCCGATGAAGAAGATCTTAATTTATTGAAGGATTTGGACAAGGTGAAGTTGAAAATTGAGAGGAAGAGATCGTTTGATGAGAGATCATTATCCGGGCATGATTATCTCGAGGGGATTTATTCACCCGGTCCTGGAAGATCAGGATTCAACACTCTTCATTGCGTTTGCTCGCCTCATTTGAATCGCATCCAATGGTTGCTGATGCATGGTTTGCTTTAAGAAAATCCTTAGTTTTTTTCCGCGGTCAACCTCTGGGAACTCTTGCCGCCGTTGACCACGCAGCAGAAGAGGTCCTTAATTATGATCAGGTAAACTTTATTTCTCACTTTTTGGATGATTGATGTGATAAATCATGTTGACTTCTTAAAACATTTGAAACCAGGTATTTGTTCGAGATTTTGTACCAAGTGCTCTCGCATTTTTGATGAACGGAGAGCACGATATAGTTCGCAATTTCATACTAAAAACCCTGCTTCTTCAAGGGTGGGAGAAGAAAGTAGATCGCTTCAAGCTCGGGGAAGGTGCCATGCCCGCTAGCTTCAAGGTTCTCCATGATCCTGTCCGGAAAATAGAGACATTGATAGCCGATTTTGGTGAAAGTGCGATTGGACGAGTTGCTCCAGTTGATTCTGGATTCTGGTGGATTATCCTTCTTCGTGCTTACACAAAAGCCACCGGAGATTCCTCACTAGCAGAGACTTCAGAGTGCCAGAAGGGAATAAGGCTTATAATGTCTTTATGTCTCTCAGAGGGTTTTGATACTTTTCCTACTCTACTCTGTGCCGATGGTTGCTCCATGATTGATCGGAGAATGGTAAGTTTCTGACTAATTATTTTACACTTTCTCTGTTTCCCAAAGTTACCAAAATTATTTTAGATTAATGCGTGTTTAATGACGTTGGGTCCACAATGTTGGGCCTAATTATGTCTTTGAAGGGCTATACCCTTTCTTTTCTCATTCCCATTGCCATTATTCTAGGGGGTTTATGGATATCCAATCGAGATCCAAGCACTGTTCTTCATGGCACTGAGATCAGCCCTAACGTTACTAAAACCAGATGCAGAGGGAAAGGAATTCATCGAGCGGATCACAAAGCGGCTGCATGCTCTAAGTTTCCACATGAGGAGCTACTTCTGGCTAGACTTTAGACAACTGAATGACATCTACAGATACAAGACAGAGGAATACTCCCACACAGCAGTGAACAAATTCAACGTGATTCCGGACTCAATCCCCGATTGGATCTTCGATTTCATGCCAAAGAGGGGAGGGTATTTTGTGGGGAATGTGAGTCCAGCAAGGATGGATTTTCGATGGTTTGCATTGGGGAATTGTGTGGCAATATTGTCATCGCTGGCTACTCCTGACCAGGCGACAGCCGTGATGGACTTGATCGAGGAGAGGTGGGAGGAGCTGGTGGGGGAGATGCCACTGAAGATCTGTTATCCAGCCATTGATGGTCATGAGTGGAGGATTGTGACGGGGTGTGATCCAAAGAACACAAGATGGAGTTATCACAACGGGGGGTCCTGGCCTGGTATATTTCTCATCATCTGCATTGTTGTCATGGTCTTCATTACTATTGTTGTCATCATCCTCGGCCCTGACTTACTAAAAAACTCTTGTGGGCCACTTAAACATGTGGCCCACTTAGAGAACAGAGGAAAAACTGGAAAGAGACAGATACAGAGAAATAGGGCACAGCCTAACACCATCAGAACATCAATCACCAACTATAACCCTTTCAAGATCATCATCATCAACCTTAAATTATCACAATACGGACATTAATCACTGATTATCACCATCTGCAAGATTGTTGTCATCAACCTCTAATTGTCAATTATCATTGCCATCAATTATCAGTCATCAGCATCAATCATTGATATTCATTTGTTCATCATGGAAGACCCTTGTACTTAAAAAAAAAAATCATGGAAGACCCTTCTGTTGAGAAGCACCAATTATGAAAACATCAGTCATGAATCATCTTCTGGACATGTGTGGTGCAGTGCTGCTATGGCTGCTGACTGCAGCTTGCATTAAGACGGGGAGGCCGCAGATAGCAAGGAAGGCTATAGAGCTGACGGAGAACCGGCTGCAGAAAGATGGGTGGCCCGAGTACTATGATGGGAAGCTGGGCAGATATGTGGGAAAGCAGGCCCGCAAGCTCCAGACCTGGTCCATCGCAGGATATCTCGTTGCCAAGATGCTCCTTGAGGATCCCTCTCATCTTGGTATGATCTCTCTTGAGGAGGATAAGGACATGAAGCCCACAATCAAGCGCTCTTCTTCTTGGACCTGCTAGCCACAACCCTCATTCGATTTCCTCTCTCTCGTTCTATCTCTAGTCATCTATCCTTTCATCTATCTCTCTATCTTCATTCTACCTGTTTATTTATAATCTATCTATAAAGATCCCTCTCCACATCTACTTAGCTATTTATCCAACACTCATCTTCTTTTTCTCTCTCTCTATCTCTATAGCACCCATCTTTTTACCCTTCTCTCTCTCTATCATCCTTCTCTCTAGCATTTAGTTTTCTGGCCTTTCCTTGTTTATTTGAATTCTAGAGGCTGCACTGGATAGATGTTGAGTCCTCCCTGAATAATGGCCGTTCGGAATACTTCAAAGGCAGAAAGTCAACGAGTCAGCCAGCACAGGATCACTTTTCTTTTTTCAGTTCTGTTTCATTGTCCGTTGACATTTATTTAAGAGAGGAAACACTAGAAATGTGTCAAAGAGGGGACAAATGGTCTTCAGATCCTATAAAAATATCTTTTTCTTCCTCTCTCTCTCTCTCTCTCTCTCTTTCTAGCTCTCTTTCTCTCTCTCTCTCTCTTCTCTTTCTAGCTCTCTCTTTCTAGCTCTCTCTCTCTATCTCTCTCTAGCTCTCTCTCTCTCTCTAGTCCCCTAGATGGACCTTCCTGCGACCACAAGCACAGGCAACCCTCACATCCCTACACCCAAGCATCCTCCAAAACCCTAGTCCCTTCTTCTTCTTCACTTTCCTCCCCCCGCACCCTACACACTCCCCTCCTATCTCCTCCCCTCCACCACCTTCCTCTTCTCCCTCCTCCTTCCCCACTCCTCCCTCACTACCTTCTTCCTCTTCTTCCTCTTCTTCCTCCTCCTCCTCCTTTATTACCCCTGCGATAACCTCCCTAATATGCATCTGCCCCACGTACAACACCTGCGCAACCACTCTCAGCGGCATTCTCTCATTCTGCGCCGCCCTCTCGCACACCTCCGGGGACAGCCTCCTACAATCCAGCGCCCCCCTGCAGATCTCCTCTCTCTCCGACTCCGTCAGCTCCCCGTGAGAAAGGAAATACAAGTCAACGGCCCTGTAAACTCCATCACCCTTCTCTTCTGCCGACTCCAGCAGCCAGCTCAGCATCTTCAAAAAGCCTCGAGAATTTCTCCTTTCTCAACTCTCTCTCAGCCGCCACCTCTGCCAAATACCCTTCTAAAAAGGACCGCTACCTTCTTCATTTCCCTGAGCTTCCGCGGAAATGCGCCACCACTCTCTCGACGCAGTCGACGTCGTACTTTGTCTCTCTAGCGTATCCATGAGAAGGTACGAGCAAATCCTCCACTGAAGCCTCAGATAAAAGAGATCCAATCCTCTGTTCTAGACCGGTTCTGCACTGGGAATTGGCGCCTAAAGCCATAGCCGACTGCAGCATTTGGAGGAGAGGTTTGACTTTCAGAGAGCTTCTCTGTCTAGGGAGATGCGGCTCTAAGGCTTCGAGGATCCTCTTGTGGGAGTTTTTCTCGTACTCTTCGCTCTGTGTAGAGGTCCCCACGTGGGCTTGCCGTCTAGCGTAACGGTAAATGCAACCGGCGACTGCAGCCGGGGAGGCGTTGACCGCCTTGACTGCGTTGACCGCCATTAAAAAGAGCTCGAGGGGGAGGTCGGTGATGTCTTCGGCGCACCAGTGATCGAAGATAAGTGTTTTGGGTTTTTGGGTTTCTGGGGTGTCGTCGAGGGGAGTGGAGAGGAGAAGCGGGTCGTGGAGGGCTTTGGCGGAGATGGAGTTTAGGAGGGGGTTTACTAGGTTGAGGGTAGCGGCGAAGGGGAGGATGGCGGCGGTGGCTGCGCGGAGGCAGCGGAGGGAGGAGTTCCAATGGGGGAGGACGGCGGAGGAGAAGAAGGAGAGAGCTTGGTGAAGGAGGTTGTTCGGGCTGTGCTCTTCAGTCATTTCCAAGAAAGAGGCGACGCAGATGACGGCGAGGATGTTTTCTGGTGAGAGGTCCGGGGAGAGGCCGTAGCAGAACTTGGCGGCGAGATCGATGGCGGTTGGCGATGGCGGGGCGTCTGGGAGGTCGCGGGGGAGGAGCCCGTGGTGGTCTTCGAGCATTCTCGATATCCTTGCTGATCTCCTGGCGAGGTGTCTCTGAAGATTGGGAGAGGATGGGGTTTCATGGTTAGTGTTTCCGGAAGAGGAAGAAGAGATTTAGGATTCGGGTCGGAAGAAGAAGAATCTGAAGAAAGAAAAATAGAGAAAGACGGTGAGTGTTGCGTTTTGGAGATGGAGATTTACTGTTTGGGAGGGCGAAGGAGATCAGAGAGAAGAAACGATGAAGGCGAGAGTTAGGGTTTGGGGAATAAGAAAAAAGTTGAGGAGAAGGATGGAGAGCAGATCTAGGGTTTGGATGAAAGTGGGAAGTTAAGGTTTGATGAAGAAGGGGAAAGAAAGAAGAAGATAAAGGAGGAGAAGAATAAGTTCAAGGAGAAAGGGAAGAAGAAGAATTGAGGGAACAGTTAGGAATTGAATAAGAAGTGGAGGCTTAGGAACAGAAAGACATGGAGGAAAAAAGTAGATGAAGGAGCAGAAAGAAGAAGAAGAAGAAGAAGAAGAAGATTGAGAGGAGAGTTGGATATTTGAGAGAAGAAAATGAAGGGAAAGTTTGAGGGATTGAATTAGACGAAGAAAGAAAGAAGGATGAAGGAGAGAATTAGGGTTTTGAGATGCGGAACTACCTTGTCGAGGGGATAGGCGAGGCCCGGTACGAAGAGTCGGAACTCGGGAGGCGGATTACCGGGGAACATCTCCGCTTCGTGGGGAATGTCCTTCTCCGCGAGCGCATCTCTGTAAATGTCCACGCAGCCGTTTTAGGGTTTACGCTTACTGCATGTTCGCCCAGGTAACCCGGTCAAACTCAAGGCTAACAGTCGATCCGACTTTCTCTCTCACAGTCTCTCTCTCTCCCCCATCTGTCTTCTCCCTGCGTTGATCTCTCTACCGCTCTACGTCTCTCTCTCTCTCACAGTCTCTCTCTCTCTCCCCATCTGTCTTCTCCCTGCGTCGATCTCTCTACCGCTCTACGTCTCTCTCTCTCTCACTCTCCACGTCCCTCCTATCTCTCTCTCACTCTCCACGTCCCTCCTATCTCTCTCTCACTCTCCACTTCCCTCCTATCTCTCTCTCTCTCCTCTATCTCTCTCTCCTCGCTCTCTCCATGTGCCCCGTGGCCTCCTCTCTCTCTCACACTCCACGTCCCTCCTATCTCTCTCTCTCCTCTATCTCTCTCTCCTCGCTGTCTCTCCATGTGCCCCGTGGCCTCTCTCTCTCTCTCTCTCTCCCCGTGCCTCGCGGTCTCCTCTCTCTCTCTCTCTCCTCGCTCACTCTCCCTGTGCCTCGCGGCCTTCTCTCTGTCTCTCTCTCAACGTCCCTCTTCTCTCTCACACATACCACACATGAGACGATAAACATTATATATGAATATTTAAATGGTATGGTAGTAAAATATTGATTTACTAGCGTAAAATAACTCATAAATATTAAATTATTGATATATGCTACAAAATATTCAATCTAAGCAAATTATTAGAATATTTACATAAATATTATTGTATTAAATATTAATTAGTATATATAATATTAATTGTATATTCAATTAGTATATATATAAAATATATTTAATTAGTAAATATAATATATATATATAATTATATTTGTGCATAACAGTTTAATATGTAAAATTCATTTTTTTTTCCAACAAAATTTTAAAAAATGCCCACATCCTCTCACTCTCAAAGTTCTTTTGTTGATACCAAAAAAATAAAGTAAATAAAAGAAAAACCTTTTCTCCAATGTAATAGATAAAGAGAAAAATTGCACATTATAATATAAAATTTTGAGTATAATAATATACAAGTTTGTGAAATCATATGAATGCAATTATAAGAACACTCAACATAAAACACAGTACGAAAAATAGAAAAATAACACATTTGAAGGAAACAAAGTTGCAGAAAAATAGTAATTAAAAAATATCACAGATATCAAAGGTTCAAAATCTTTTCGAAATGACGTCATCTTCCCCGTCCTCGTTCTTCGTTGTCATCCACATAGCATTTGTTTATATTGTCTCCCATCAATTCAGTGACATGCACGCCATTGTCACTAGCAATTTTGAGAGCTTTGATACACTTTGTGTATAAACTCTCTTGGCCTAACCAACACTTCAAAGGCATCAAAAACTTGGATGCCTTTGCATTCAGCCTACACCTCGTATACATGAAAACCTCTAACTATTGAGAAGAACCTCGCAGCTCGAAGCACTAGTCACACATAAAACAAGGAAGTCCTTCATGATGCAAGTCATTTTCTAACAATGGAGGGCATCATCATTCTTGTCAAAGTTCCAAGACTCTTCTCCTTAAAGATGATTATGTGGTTAAGATGAGATCATTTACCTTTTTGATCTTTGAGGAGAGTGACTCAAGGAACGAGATATGATAGAATATTAGACTAAGTTACATCACGTGCTCTAAAAGATATGGATTATATGAAAAGTCTCATATGGAACCTTGTCATCATCAGTTACTCCAAGCACTTATAATCTTTCATCGGCGTGAGACTCATGAATGACTTAAGGTGAAGGTCAACTATCAAACTTTAATTGTTTACTCAAATTAGTATAGATCTGTGGCAACTCGACTTATGTATTAGTTTAAATCAATCATTGATTAATTGATTTATATGTTGATATAAATAATCAACAAGGTTAGCTAATAAGTGTGATTAGATTTATAGAATTATTTACTTGCGAGATACATGAAATATAAGGTCTATAGAGGTTAGTGGATATAGACATAATTATAAGGTTTTATATTTACATAATGTCTATATAGAGGAGGGAGAACAATCACAAAAATCAAGGTGCCCACACAAGCCTTATGGAAACTCTTTAATTTCTTCTCTTTTCTCTTGGTGAAGAGTTTTGAAGAAGGGATTTAATTGTCTAGCAATCGTGTGGATATGGCAAGAGACTCGGAAAATTGAAGAGCTTCAATAACTCCTTCAATGAACCCTTTACTATATATATATATATATATTAATCTATACTAAATGATAAGATCATCGGTTCTTTGCGCCTCTATATTTTGAATGTTTGATTCAACATATTCCATTATATTTAATATTTTGATCAAAATTTGGGCGCTTATCAAATATTAGATCTCAACAGAGTTATCTTAGAGTAAACAAGCATCATCAAGAATGGCCCACTTACTAGTTAGTTTGACATACTAAGAGTCTGCTACTTACTTGTATGCAAGCTCCATTTACCAAGATTCCTCTACCTATATATGAGTAAACACTACATCTAAAATAGTCCAATATTCTCAAAACATGGACTACAAGTAATGAGTGTAACAATATCTGTATGAAAGGATTTGAGTAAACATGTGAATAAATATAGACTTTCTCACTCTATTTAATGTTGATTGTTGATCATTGAAATTATTAAATTTGACAAGGTTAGATCTTGTGATGGATTGACTTGAGTTGGATGACTGTTGACTCGGTCTTTAGTTGACTTTTACCCTTGGTTGCCTTTAGCTTTCTATTCACTTTGACTGCATGCTATTGATCATGTTGGGTTTTGAGGTTGATAAGCCTTTAAATTTTTTTATTAAAACATTGAATGCAGCGGAATATATTGAATTGGATGTTCAAAACATTGAGGAACTAAGAAAAAATGATCCTATTAATGGATATTACGTGCCTTATAAGCCAATCATACTTTCACTGTCGTTCTTGTGTGATGTTTGTAATGAAGTCCATGAGCACATGCAATGACTAAGTAAATTATGATAAGATCATAATATAATGACCACTAGTCTTTAAACATATTTTCTAAACATTCATATTTGTGGGATATTCGAGAAGGACATTAAATTACTTAGAAATAATAATACTAAATGATATGACTCATATGATGAGTATGACTGATCATGTAGCCATCGGTGTGGAGACATTAAGGATAGATAGTCAGTGATCTTTTGGGAAAGAGTTCACTTATTTGATCTGTATGAATTCATGAATGATAATTATACTTAACTATCAATCAAGTTGATTTATGTCATGTGATCTTTTGACTTGAGAAACCAAAGACATCTTATAGATAGATAATCATGTTTTGAATATGACTTATGAATCCCTAACCACGGGATATCTAAAATGTCATATATTGAATACGATATATGTTGTATTCTGAGGTCGATAAAATTTTAAAATTTTGATCAAAACAACGAATGTAGTGGAATACATTGAATCAGATATTCAAAACATTTAGGCACAAAGAATAGATGATCCTATTATCTAGTATATGTGAGAAAACATACATGATTTTCTTGAAGGACCTCTTGAAGCTATTTACGTGTCTCGCCTATAGCAAGACGATACCCGCCTACGTATGCTTCGATCTCTTCTTCAAAACTCTTCACCAAGATAAAGAAAAGAAATGAGAGAATTTTCACAATGTTTGCATGAGCACCTTAAGATGTGTTTGTTCTCCCGTTATCGAGAAAGAGCTCGCGGCTACGATTTGGTGATTATTCACTCGCAAAAGTGATGCACTCTTAGCGCAGATAGATGAAGAATAGAAGTTTGAATCCACAAACCTTGATCTTTCAAGAAGGGTTAGCTTCGAGTCCACAGTAACTAACCTCTTCAACCCTTGAATCCACAAGGGGTGTACTTGAATCCACAAGCACAAAGCACTCTCTAACAGGGAGAACACTCAAGAGAAGAAAGCAGCAGTCTCAAAAAGGGATAATTTCAAATTGTGAGTTCAAGTGTTAGCAATGGGGGCCTTATATAGGCCTCTGAAAAAGTGAAGGGTCAGTCCAAGTGACAAGACCCATGAAAAAGACAACACAAAAGTCTTGAAAATACAACTCGACATCATGCATGTGTCGAGACGTAAGTGACAAAAGCAAAAAGTGAATCATCTAGGCCTTGTCGACCTCTCGTAAAAAGATAATTGTAGTTTCCAAGGCCTATCATATATATTTGTGGTCCCTAGGTGATATTCCACAAAGCATGTGTCATGTCCTAGGGATTCTCCCTTGGCCCAATAAGCTTTTAATGGGCCTCCAATAACAACTTGCCCATAATAGTAGGAAATGGGCTCATGGGCTACATTTTTGGCCTACATCAAAAAGCCATCTCAAGCTACAAGGAGGTCTTGCTGAGTCCCTTGCTCTCGCCTCAACCTCTCTCTTTCTCTCTCCACCTTCCATCTTGTTTGAATGCCCTCGCTGACGTCGACGTCCCCGCCCGGTGCCATCCGCGAGCAATCTTCCATAGAACCACACGTCTTCACCGACTCGACCATGCGTTGGATGCCTATTTCCAGAGTGCGCGCATAGTGAGTACTCGCGCTAGGCGTAACTTCACTTCCCGCGAAGACACTCGAGAGTCGACTCCGAATACTTGAGGAAGGGCCTCCTTGACCTCAAAAAGATACTTGAGGCCATCTCGGGCGTCCCGGATGTCAACGGCACTCATCAACCATTTCGCATCCTTGTCAGCCGCATTCTCGCCTCGACGTATCGACCACCTCGCTTTCTCCTTCCCCGTGATGCATGTCCTGCACTCCGACGTTGGCGATCGCTTTGGCTGGCTAGCAGATCACGAAGCACTCTAGCTCCCCTCGTGAAAGCCCGCCAAGCTCTCCTATCGCCTCAATGCGTGCTCTCGCTAGCCAGCTACGTCCTCGCCGCGCCACTACCACGTGTCTACATCCCACTCAGCACCTGCAATTTCAGTGCCTCCCGCGCCAACCCGCAACAGTGCCCGACGCGACTGCGCTAGTCTGCTGCACTAGTTGCGCGGTGTCACGCGCACTCGCACGCCCTCGGCGCCGCACGCTAACACCTACCCATGCACGCCAACTTGTGTCTCTCGCTGCCACTCACCTCCTACCGCTCGCGAGCACCCGTGGGTATCAAGCGCTCTCCTTACACATTGCCGCACGTGCATCCAAAGTTGCCAAAGGGACGATCATGCTCATCTCGAGCCGCTCCCCTGGGACGTGGGAGCTCCCAAAACGCTCATCCCGCTCTCTCCACTTGCCCTCTATGAACAACCCCTTTTCTTAAGTTTTAATTACTTTTTGAAGTGTTTTCTCCTATGCCTTCGTAAGACGAAAAATTATCGATCATATACATTAATTAATCGATTAGGTTAAATTGATACTTGATTAATTAATCTTGTGGCTAACGCATCGACGAGCAATCCTATGCCTTCGACGTGGACCGAGAGGACCTCTTTCATACCATCATCGAGTTTCCCCGTTACCCGAAATTGACTTCACTAATTGGCACACATGCTCGCATTTAGGTTAGATATCACATCTAGAATCTAGGACTTGTGTATCCTAGGTTAGTGTCGATTGTCCTATTCATGGTCAGTTTTGATTACATTGATTAGGAGTGAGGGTTTCCTACCCTATTAAAAATCTGCTTTATATCCGCCAACATCCATAGACCTTACGTGTATGACCCTCTAGCTCCATATATCTCTACTAGTTAATAACTCTATATACTAAATAACATCTTGTTGCTTAATCTTACTAATTATCTACATCAACATATAAATTAATTAATCAAGGATTGATTTAACCCAATCGATACGTTGAGTTGCAAACCCGTTGAGTGCCAAGCTACACCACGTACTCTAAGAGATATGGAGTATATAATAACTCTCTTATGGAACGTTTTTGTCATTGATTATCATGTATGTCTAATCCTTTATCCACACGAGACTCATGAATGACTTAGGGTATGGTCAACTATCAAACCCTAATCGATCACTCAAGTTAGTAATAATGCATGTAAGAAATCGTCGAAAACTCCTTCTCCGATATTTCTACTACCTTGGTCAAAAATTTCATCGCATCTCATTCCTTGAGTCAATCTATTCAAATACCAAGGGTGGATGATCTTATCTTGGTCACACAATCATCTTCGAGAACTTCATGTCATATTTAATATATGACATTTTAGAGATCCTATGGCTAGGGATTCCTAAGTCATAATCAAAACAGGATCATCTATTCACAAGACATCTTGGGTGTCTCAAGTCAAAAGAGCAGATACATAATCGTGACATGAAATAACTTGATTGATAGTTAGGTATAATTACCATTCAAGGATTCATATGGATAAATTAAGTGAACTATTTCTCCAAAGAGTCTCCACACCGATGGCCACAAGATCAACAATACTCATCATATGAATCGGATCAGATATGTTATTCTTTCTGGATAATTCGATATCACTCTCGAATATCTCACGAATAGGAATGTTTAGAATATATGGTTAAAGACTAATGATCATTATATTCAGATCTTATCATAATTCACTTAGTCATTTCATATGCTCATGGACTTCATTATAAACATCACACATGATTGATAATAAATAAATTTCATTTCAATGATCATAAATGAGATATATTGAAGTGTGATTGGCTAATAGGTCACATAATATTGATCATATCATTGAGTGTTGATTTCTTTCTATTGACCATCAAGTCTTGACTTTGAGTTAACCTTCAACTTTGTCTTTGATGGGCCTTTTACTTTGCCGTTATTTGGCTCCTTTAACGGGCCTTCCTATTGGCCTATAAGGGGATCTTCTACTTGGCCTTTAACGGGCTTTCATATTAAATTTTAGAGGGCCTTCCTATGACCTTTAATGGGCCACCTATTAGCCATTTATTAAGCATGGCACTTCCCATGCATGAGTATTCAAAGAAAATGCTTGATTGTTATTCCCTAAATATAGACTAAATGATATATATTGGTTATGGAGATGTTTATTTATAAATTTACCTAATACTTTATGCATATATCTAAATGGAAATCATCAATACTAATCAAAGAATATGATAAATTCAGCGAGATGCTAGAATTTTTTTAACTACTATGTAATGATGTATTGATAAATAAAATTAAAAGCTACATATGGTAAATTTAAAATAACTATAGACAATATTTGGAATTTTTGTCAACAACTAGTGATTATTGAAACACAAAATGGAATTAATTTGTGTGGCACTGAATGAGAGATTTATGGATTTATAGAAAAAACTGAATAAGAGATGCATAGATTTAGAAAAGAGTTGGAAAGAGAGATAGAGAGGGAGAGAGAGGGAGATAGATAGATAGATAGATAGAGATGGAGAGAGGGGGTGATAGATAGATAGCTAGAGAGGGAGATAGATAGATAGATAGATAGATAGAGAGGGAGATAGATAGATAGAGAGAGAGAGAGAGAGAGAGAGAGAGAGAGAGAGAGAGCCTAGGAGCACTGCAAACCGGCCAGACAAAGCCATATCACGGACTACGCCATGCCACCTATTTTCGAAACTGTTTTGGCCTGCAATCTTCTCCCTTCCCTCCTCTTCCCCTGGTGGCATGGGCGACGCCGCCCGTGGCCCAGTGCGTGCCCCTCGACGGCGCAAAACCTTCACAATCGGGGAGGCTGACCCATGAACGGTCCAGGCATCATGCATGGGACAAACGATTCAGAATCTAGAAATTTACTCTGAAAAAGCTATCCATGCAATGATGGATGTGACGTAAAAAGCAGAAGGATAGTGCCGATTCTCCGTCATGCACTATTCTTTGCCCGACAGATCTGCGGCTGAGATTCACTCCGCACTCTCCACGTGGAGCCCATCCATCTAATCAAGGCTAGATTTTCTGTTCACACCTTGTCAGATTGTCGGGCGTGGGATATTTACTTGTCAATCAGTTGACCTTGACTTTTCTACGGTCAAAGAGCAGAATTTGGAAAAGTCAACCACTTCTAGATGAAGACTAGATTTTGTTTTTCACCGATAAAAATCCAAAAATGATTAAACCCACGTTCTTCCAGACCTAAAAAAATTCTTTTTTTGGAGATTTTTTTAATCAGAAATAAAAGAAAATTGCACGGATCATAGAAAAATGAAAAAAATTTAAATAAAGTTCTTTTGAATCCCATGCACTTTTCTCATCAATTTAATTTTTTACGAGGCAGAAAAACCCTAAAAGCCGTTAGAATATCGAATGTGGGACCCACATGCAGAAAGCGGATAAGTCTATCCTGAGTCCGCCCGCCTTTTGGACTGAGAACCTTCCTCCCTCCTTCCCGACTTTGACCAATTCTTCTTCTTCGTCTCCTTCTTTCTCCTGAGACAGAAGAAGAGGAAGCATAAGAACAGAAGAAGAGAAAGGGGAGAAGAAAAGACCCCTGACCTCCTAAATCCCCAAAGATGACGAATTCTCAACCTGCTTCTTCTTCTTCATCGTCCTCTCGACCTTCTCGACCGACTTCGGTGCTCCCCTACAAGACCCAGAACCTGCGGGATCTTTACCAGATCGGGAAAAGACTCGGGCAAGGGCAGTTCGGAACGACCTATCTCTGCGTGGAAAAGTCCTCCGGTGATCAGTACGCCTGCAAGTCAATCCCCAAGAAGAAGCTCCTCTGCAAGGAAGACTATGACGACGTCTACAGGGAAATCCAGATCATGCATCATCTCTCTGAGCACCCCAACGTCGTTCGCATCAAAGGGGCTTATGAAAGATCCTCTCTCCGTTCATTTGGTCATGGAGCTCTGCGCCGGAGGAGAGCTCTTCGATAGGATCATAGAGAAAGGGCATTTTTAGTGAGAGAAAGGCGGCGCAGCTGATTAAAAACGATCGTGGGTGTCGTTGAATCCTGCCATTCTTTTGGGGGTTATGCATCGAGATCTCAAGCCAGAGAATTTCTTGTTCCTGAATCGGAATGAAGAATCTGCTCTCAAAGCTACAGACTTTGGGCTGTCTGTTTTCTGTAAACCAGGTATTGAAGAGATTTGACCAAGATTTCTTTGACCTGGTGATGGGTAGGAAAACTTTCTGATTTTTTTTCTTTCAGGGGATACTTTTTCTGATGTTGTGGGAAGTCCTTACTACGTTGCACCTGAAGTTTTGAGGAAATATTATGGCCCGCAAGCTGACGTTTGGAGCGCTGGAATCATTCTTTACATTCTTCTCAGCGGCGTTCCGCCCTTTTGGGCAGGTAAAATTTCCCAAATTCAGTCAAAAGAACCCTCAATTTGTGTCGCGTTTCATGGACATTGATCTTTCGTTCTTCAGAAACCGAGTCGGGGATCTTCCGTCAGATTCTTCAGGGACCGCTGGACTTCGAATCCGAACCCTGGCCTTCCATCTCTGACAGCGCCAAAGATCTGATCCGGAACATGCTCAATCGAAATCCTAAGAGGAGATTCACTGCCCATGAAGTTCTCTGTAAGTGAAAGTCGATGCCGATTTCTGGCTTTCGAGATGTACTTGAAAAGGATTGATCTTCGTCTTTCTTTTTAGGTCATCCATGGATTGTTGATGACAATATGGCGCCAGATAAACCCTTGGATTCTGCTGTTCTGTCTCGGCTGAAGCAGTTCTCTGCGATGAACAAGCTGAAGAAGATGGCTCTCAGAGTAAGAACAGTGCTGAGTAAACTCTCTTGAATTCTTTTTTCCAAAAAAGTATCTGTTGGTCGGCTAGATTGACGACGGCCCAAGAAAGTTCTGACTTGAAAAATATAAAGATAACACTAGATTTCTCTCCCTAGCTATAAACATAGTTTAAGCCCTTCTATGATTTCTCTCTAGGTAATAGCGGAGAGGCTGTCAGAGGAGGAGATTGGAGGGCTGAAGGAGCTCTTCAAGATGATCGATACAGACAACAGCGGAACAATCACTTTCGATGAGCTCAAGGATGGACTCAAAAGGGTTGGTTCAGAGCTAATGGAATCCGAAATTCAGGCTCTCATGGAAGCGGTAATGTAAAATTTTGATTGTATGATGGACGATTCTTGCTAGATGTATGTGCATGTTATATACAGAGAGATGGATCGAGAGAGAGTAATGAGAGAGTGTGACTGATGTAGAGCATTGGTATAGATAGAGATGGATATATATGTATATGTAGATGTATATGTATATATACAGAGAGAGAGATGTATATATATGTATATGTAGATGTATATATCTATATACACAGAGAGAGAGATGGATATATATGTAAATGTAGATGTATATGTATATATACAGAGAGAGAGAGAGATGGATATATCTGTATATGTAGATGTATATGTATATATACACAGAGAGAGAGAGATGGATATATCTGTATATGTAGATGTATATGTATATATACACAGAGAGAGAGAGAGAGTCTTCATCTGTGGCTGTATTCAGTAAACACTCAATTCATGATGGGTAATGCATGTTTGTGCAGGCCGATATTGATAACAATGGGAGCATCGACTATGGGGAGTTCATCGCGGCCACGGTTCACATGAACAAGCTGGAAAGAGAAGAGAATCTGATCTCAGCTTTCTCCTTCTTTGATAAAGACGCGAGTGGCTACATCACAATCGACGAGCTTCAGCAGGCTTGTCATGAGTTTGGCCTCAGTGACCTCCACCTCGACGATATGATCAGGGAAATAGACCAAAACAATGTCAGTTTTCTCCCTCGGAGTTATTTTCTGCCATGAGAGAATTCTACTTTCATCATTTCTCTCATGACCTCAAAAAGAGAGAGATCTGATCTTTTGCAAATGGTTTCTTTGTTGGCAGGATGGGCAAATTGATTACAGTGAATTCGCAGCGATGATGCGAACAGGGAACGGCGGAATTGGGAGGAAGACCATGAGGAAAACACTCAGAGTCAACCTGGGCGATGCCCTCACATCCAGGGATAAAAACTTACCCCGTGCATTTGACCAGTCAACATAACCAGGTGTCTACTCCATTTGATCTTTGAAATGTGGTCAAATTGTGCAGTGCTTGGAATTAGTGACTGGAGAGATCTCTATCTCCTCCTTGTAGCCAGAGACTCAGCTGCATAATGTACCTGATTGATGATGCCTTTAAGATTTTGTATCCGCAGGGTACTTTGGTAGTATGACAGATGTAATTGCAAGTCAACTGACAAAAGATTCCACTGAAATGGATTTGCATTCGACGAGGGTTAATCAAGAGCGAGAGTAGAGGGAGAGAGATCATACGACATTAGAAGGGGGAGGAAGGAAAAATCCCCAGAGAGAGGCAGATGAAGCCCTCCCTAGCTCCAAGCAGGATAAAGAGCCCTGAGAGAAGGAGAAAAGCTAGGGTAGACTGTCGAGGGAGTCAAGAAGTCCAGAGGGAGACTCATTAATTCTTGCCTTATTGGTGTGGATGGCCCTTCATGGGCAAAGCTCTTAAAGGAACTCAGACTGAAATTCCCTTCAGGACAGCAGCTTGCCTCGAGCTGAAGCTCTTGAAATTACAGGCAAAAGTGGAGCCCAATTCTCATGTAGCTTCAAAAACAGTGAAGGGGAGGCTCAATCAGATACTGAGGACTTCTAACTTTATACAGCAGAAGAATTTGGGTCTAGATCCTTTGTTAGCCTTATTTCCAAGTGCATTCAACCATTGAGGATGATTATCTCTCAATGAAATTTTTCATTGACATCTCTCGCAGTGAATAGGCAACCTTGGTCAGTGAAGTAGACAAAAGAAAAGTAGGAAAGAAGATTTGACCTCATGGAGCATAACAAAACATTCAATATGTTTGGATGTTGCACTTCATGCTCCATCCCATGGATCTCAAACTGTTCTAATGGTGTCTTTCAATATTGCATGCCATTTGAGGGTTTCTCAGTGGAATTCCTCTCATATGGATGGAAAATAAGTCAATCATTCAAGGAGGACTAGTATATTGGGAAATGGAGGTGATTTCTCCGGTTTGAACGCATCGGAGATTTTTTTTCGTATCTCCCCTCTTTGTATTGATTATTGAACTAGTTCCTTGAGTTTGAGCGGAGGGCGGGTATTCCACTTTGACTCTATTTTCCCCGAGGAGACGATCCAGGTTGCATTGGCTATGTGATCAGTGAAGGGATGAAAAATGAGGCAGTGGAATCATTTTTCCACAATTGGCATGATTGCAGTTATGAGTGTATTGTCTTCTCAGAGAAACATCTAGGTTTGGGAGGAGCTTCTAGAGCAGATGCATGTTGGCCTTCATAGTCTCCAACAAATGCCTCTCCTCAGTGCAAGAACAAAGCTTTTTAGATATACTGCATCTCCGCCGTTAGGGAAAGGAGATAATGTAGTCAAACAAGAACTCAACTCCTCTAGATGAGAGTGAGAGTTCTATATTTAAATGGATAATGGGGGTCCAATTGAATAGACCTAACAAGAGGTACAAGAACAAGGTCTCATAGCTAGTGCAAAAACCTAATGGGACCAAAAGAATCTATTTCTGTCCTCTCTCTCTCTCTCTCTCTCTATCTCTCTCTCTCTATCTCTCTTGCTCTCTCATGTAAATCTCTATAGGGTCATTCTAGTGAATTTTCTCATTCTATCAGGTCAACTTTACCCATAGGTGAACGCACACCACATGCACATGATTTTTGGTATTTTTCAAGAAAAAAATAAAAATTTTCTTCAATGCACAAAGAAAAACTTGTTTGAGGTTCTCGAATCACTACGCCTCCTGATGCAGAACGCAAGGGAGGAGCGAGTCCTGATGCAAGTGATGAATACTATGTGGCCTGCAAGCCAATCACACGTTCATCTTTTGTTTATATTCATTGAAATAAACTTTTATTCATTGTCATTTTTGTGTGATGTTTGCAATGAAGTCTATGAACATATACAATGATCAAGTGAATTATGATGAGATCATAATACAACGATCGCTGGTCTTTAAACATATGTTCTAAATATTCCTATTTGTAGGATATTCGAGAAGGACATCGAATTATCCGGAAAGAATAACACTATCTGATCTGACTCATATGATGAGTATGGCTGATCTTGTGGCCATCGGTGTTGAGACACCAAGGATAGATAGTGGGTGCTCTTTGGAGAAAGAGTTAACTGAATTGATCTGTATAAATCCCTGAATGGTATTATGCCAAATTATCAATCAGGTTGATTCATGTCACGGTTGTGTACGTGGTCCTTTGACTTGATACACCAAAGACATCTTGTGGATGGATGATCTTGTTTTGACTATGACTTACGAATCCCTAGCCACGGGATTTCCAAAATGTCATAGATTGGATACGACATAAAGTCCTCGAAGGTGATTGAGTTGTTAAGATGGGATCATCCGCCCTCGGTATATGAGGAGATCTACTCAAGGAATGAGATGCGGTTAAATCCTTGGCCAAGGTAGTAGAAATATTAGAGAAGTTGTTATCAATAATTTCCTACTCACATCAGTACTAAATTGAGTGACTGATTAGGGTTTGACAATTAACCATACCCTAAGTCATTCATGAGTCTCGTGTGGATGAAGGATTACACATACACGGTAACCAATGACGGCAGGGTTCCATGAAAGAGTTCTAATATACTTCATATCTCCTAGAGCACGTGGTGCAGCATGGCACCCACCGGGCTGGCGATTCAACCTGTCGATTGGGTTAAATCGATCCTTAGTCAATTAATCTATATGTTGATATAATTAATTGATAAGGAGGACCGATAAGTGTTATTGGGTTGATAGAGTCATTAACTGGTGAGATATATGGACCTAGAGGGTCACACACATAAGGTCGATGAACGTTGGTGGATATAGATATAATAATAAGGGTTTTTATGAAAATTTCACATTCCTAAAGTCTATAAATAGGGGGAGAACGACCATTATAGAGGTTCCCATGCAAGCCTAGTGGAACTTCTCCTCCCTCTTCTCTTCTTCTCGTGGTGACGAGTGTTTAAGAGGAGATCCAATCGTCCGGAGACTGTGTGGATACCGCTAGAGGCCGGACGCTTGAATGGTTGAAGAACTCTTTCAAGCCTAGTGGAACTTCTCCTCCCTCTTCTCTTCCTTTCGTGGTGATGAGTGTTCAAGAGGAGATGACATCGTCTGGAGACTGTGTGGATACCACTAGAGGCCAGATGCTTGAACGGTTGAAGAACTCTTTCAAATAATCCATGTAAGTATGAATTTTATTCTATACTAGATGATAGGATCACCTAGAATGGATGATCAGATCATCTATTCTTGGTGCTTCAACGTTGTTGAATGTTTTGATTCAACACCTTCCGCTGCAATCATTGTTTTGGTCGACAACTTGGAGAGCTTGCGGAGCCTCAGATCCCAGCAGCAAGGGCATCATCTAAAGGAGGCATAGGTGAAAACTCCCAAGGCACAATCTTTTGAAGAATGTACTGTGCACTCGCTAAAGAAAAGTTTGGTAAATTGATGTATAGGGTTCCCTAGATGATATTTTACCTAACTACCAACTAGGTTGATTCATGTCACATATGTACAGGTGATCCTTAGACATGATACACCAAAGATATCTTGTACATAAACAATTATATTATAAGTTTAACCTATTAGTCTCCATACACATGATTTTAATTAATAACAGCTCAAATATAATAAAATACATAAGAAGGGGATTTGGTGGTTAAGATGTGAACATCTGCATTTGATTCTCAAGTCCATAGCCTAAATAGAAAGAGAAATAAAAAAAGGTTAATGGTAAGTGACATGATTGTGTATCATCAATTCTTTTCAATTTTCTGTCTAATCAAACAATGGCAACACACAACACCCCTCCCCCATACAGATTGACCTCACTATGGACTATTTATTTACATTTGATCACATATTTTGAGAGCCCCATGTGACACAACCAAAATGTCAAGGAAACGTGGTGCTTTAGAAACATACCATTTATATGAATGGAACTTACTTTTAATTATTCTCGTTTCTTGAATATCTACTCTTACATGCCATGAACTTTGATCACGATTTCATCCTTCAACTCACATTCTTTTTTCATATTCCAACCATCTAAGTTCATGTTGCCATTACAACTACAACAAGGAAAACAAAGCCTCCAACTATTATCTTGGGCATGTTCATGTTGCACCGAAAAAAGATAGTGAATGGGCATAAATAAAAACAAATAAAATGAAAAGCATTGGGATGGTTCATGCAAACAAATGGTTTGAAATTCTTGTGAACAAACATTCAGAAATTTGGATCTGTTTTAATCCATGATTGACTAAAACAGTTGTTCTTGCCAATATGATTTTTAATCAAACTAATTTGTCTCGTATCAGTATGACAATAATCTATGTTCATGTGATAAGTCTGGTAAGAAAGCATAAAAGTAACATGAATATGGTAGTAAATTCAAGAATATTCCTGAGATCTAAGAATACACAAAAAAGTCTTTTCAGATTTCCTTTTAAACTATGAGGTTTAAATCACATAAAAGCCTAAAAAATTACTATCCAATCTGTAAACAAGGTGCAATACGCAAGATTGACAGAAGACATGGATCAATATTGACTCCACAAAGTAAGTATTAGAGACAATGCAATAAATTTCAAGTAAGATTCAACTTATAATTTCATAGCTACCTTGGAAGAACCAAATTATTTGTCTAATCTAATAGTGATCTCGAGGGAATGGAATAGAGTCCACTCAAGTCTTGAGACAATTAAATATGACTGATTAACTATACAGAATGCAACGCACTCTGGGACTAGGGTTGCACGATCCTGATCGATCGAGATCGATCGTCAAAAGATCGACGCCTTGATCGATCAAAGGGGTCTATGCGTCGATCGATCATTGATCGATCAAGGTCAACGATCAGTAAGAGAGAGAGAGAGAGAGCAAAGGCAACTTGCCTTTGCTCGGAGGAATTCTCCTCTCAAGCTCTCTTGGCTAGTCGGCCACCAGTAGCACCTCTACCACCGCCGTCTTGATCCTCTCTAACAGCCGCCCCCACCGCCACCGAACCCCGCTGACCTCTCCACCGATTGTTATTGTGTACCTTCCAGAATTATACACCATATTTTTTTATTAATTTTGTGTACCTTCCAGAATTAGCCGCAATTTTTCTTTATTTTCAGCCACAGTATTTTGTTTTAGCTGTATGGCGAGTTCATGATGTTCTGTTAGTTTTGATTATGTTTCTATGAATGATTATTTATCGAATGAGCCATTGAATGCATTATATGTGAATTGCTCTCTCTCTCTCTCTATCCCCTCTTCCACTTAAGAAGATCTAAAGTCTCTATGAATATGTTATGACAACAACGAGGGCTATTAATTTAGATTGAAGAGTAGAACAAATGGAAATTAATTTATCTATTATCTTCTGGGTGCATTTTCCTGATTTTCATGTTTCTTGCACTAATTCTGCTCCTTAGGATCAAGAAATCAGGAAAACGATAGAAGATTTGGACTTTCAATTACCTGAAAACATGGATCAAGAAATAGCTGTTTGTCGAATTCTGATCAAAGGAATGGCACGTACCACTCTCTCTCCCATGTCTCTCTCCCATGACTGTCAATAATCAACAATGAGGTCAATGCATTCAAGTCGTTACTGCAATAATCAACAATGAGGTCAATGCATTCAAGTTTTTGCTGTCAATAGTCAACGATGAGGTTAATGCATTATTGGAATCAGTCAATCTAGGTCTGATCAAACATGTTAATTAGGCAGCTTAGGAACAGTGAGATAAAAGAACTCAGAGGGAGATAGTGGGACTCCTATGCACCACAAAGGACTCTTGCTAGTCAAGGGATAGGGTTCAACAGTTGGAATCTGCGCTCATACTCTCTCTCCCTCTCCTCCCTCTCTCTCATGCTTAGCCTACTTCCTCACACCCTCAGTTCCCTCTATGCTCTTGATTCCACTTCTGCTTGATCTCATCTCTCCAGTCCAGTTCTTTCCCCTTCCTCTCTCTCCCTCTCCTCCCTCTCTCATGCTTAGCCTACTTCCTCACACCCTTAGTTCCCTCTATGCTCTTGATTCCAGTTCCGCTTGATCTCATCTCTCCAGTCCAATTCTTTCCCCTTCCTCTCTCTCTCTACTATTTTGTTTTAAACTTTTGTTCACAAAATTTCTCTTGGCACTTGCTGCCATCTCTAGCTTTCTCTCTTTCCCCCACTGTTTTTCATTTAGTCCTTTGCACTTCTTACTCACGATCTCTCTTTCCTATGCTGAGTTCTTCCTCTTTCCTATTTTTGTTCCGCCTGTTCTCCATCTTTGTCTCCCACATTATGTCCCGTGGGCCACATAGTTGTCCCCTGGCACGTTTTGTCCTCTATAATGCTCAAGTTTTATTCTTCCCTTGTACACTTCTACTCACCATCACTCTTCTGCATTTGTTTCTCTTCATGTCTCTTCTCCTCGTTTTTATTCCTAATTCATCATCATCTCTCTCTCTCTCTCTCAGTCGACTTTTAAGGTCATGTGCATTTGATGTCATGTGCATATATTGAAGAGTGATTCCTCTCTCACACTCTCTCTCCCATGTCTCTCTCCTCCCTTGTCTATGTCCTCTCTCTGTGTATGTATATATACTCTCTTCACACTCTCTTCCCCATAACTCTCTCTCTACCACCATTTATCTCTCTTTCTTTCACTCTCTCCTGTTTCCCTCTCTCTCTTTCCCCCTCCCGATGTTTATCTCTCTCTACCTCTCACTAACCATCAAATGCCCTCTCTCTCTGTATATATATACTATTTTTTCTCCTGCTCTCTTTCTATTTATCACTATCTTTTTCTTCCTCTCTATTTAACTATATCCTTTTGCTTGTCATTCCCTTTCTATGTACGTAAATAATAATCTCTCTCACTCTTTCTCTATTCTCTCAGTTTCTTTTCTCTTGTTGTTTCTATTAGTCTTTATCTTTTTGTCTCTCTCAATTGGTAATCATTTTAATGATGTCCATCTCCATTTACAATATTTTGTCTTGTTGTCGCTGTCATTATGTATTCTCTCTTTTAATGCTTATGTTCAATTTTTCTGCAAAGATGGATTTCACAAATTAGAGAAGATCAAAGATCCAAATAGGAGGCTGACGTTGATGGTATTCATAAACAGGCTCAAATGGTGCCATTCTGGATTAGACATCTGGATGGAAAGAAATGTTGATGTTGTGTGGAACGTCTCCCTACATTCAGCTACCAAATTAGATCCTTGAGCACAAAAAGGTCCCAAACGCTAAAATTGTACTCTCGTTGTATGTACATTGTTTTCTTCAGCTTCCATTGAGAGGAAGTAGCTGTACTGCTATTATTTTTAGACATATTCAAATTTGCGAAGTATAATTTATCTCCATTTCAATTAGAAATTCATCCATATTCAAATTTATAATTAATTTAAAACCAATCTGAAGAATAAACAACAAATTCTCAATAAATTTCAAATAGATATGGAAGTAACAGTTGATAGATAGCCATATACAATAAACAATTAAAACTTCAAAAAAGGATCCATTGTTCGATTCCAAAACCATGAGAAATTGACATCAATTCTGATTCATCATAATCTCCCCCCACAGACTCAAAGGCTTCCTCATTGATAATATCAAGCTCATCGTCATTGTCCACAAATTTATTATCTTCAAATCTTGCTTGTTGTAACCAACACTTCAATGTCATTAAAGCGAATATACTCTCCGCGTTCAATCTTGACCTCGTATAAGTGATGATTCCTCATCATGAAGAGAAGAACCTTTCGTCGAGGGCACTAGTTGCACATATCGAGAGAAAGTCTTTCGCGAAGATGGGAATCTTTGGATACTCTCGATAGCCAACAACTTTCCACCATGTCAACGCATCTTCTTCCATGGTCGCTTGCTGCAGGTATGCACGAAGCTCATGAATGTAAGAGATTGGACGCTTGACGCCAGGTTTTGTCCTTCGACCAACTCTAGAGAGAATCTTGTTACCATTGCCCTTTAAAATATCTGAGGAAACTAAATCCGACTCAATTGTTTCAATGTTATGTAGGATAGCTTGATTATCCTCGTCTTGCACCTCTTGTAATGCTTTATAGATGTCGACCTTCAAATTTTCATGATCACACGCTGGAATATAATTTAATTTCAATTGCACATCTAGTATTGTGGCCATGGCAAACGCATTGCTGCCTTACAACCTTTCCTCATACTTTGCCAACTTATCAGTCATTGCCATACATGCAGAGATTATCGAATTACGTTACATATAATCAAGGATGATGCCTTGAGGGAAGAGTTGACCTTCTTGAAGATACTCTTTATGCTCTTTCATCGTCTCGAGGGTTGCTCGAACAAGAAGAAGAGCAATAGATGCAGTAACCTGCTTTGACTGACATAAGAGTTGCGTGACATCTCGAAATGTCTCTAGAATAATAGTAAGGTCAGACACGAACTGCCACTCTTCGTTGGAGATCAAATAGTGCTCATTTGTTCTGCCTATCAAGACAAATATGACCATCTTTTCGAGTATCATTTTCTTCTCATACGCTTCGCTAAGCATATCATATGTGGAGTTCCAACGGGTTGAGATGTCTAAGTTTGGCATAGTAATTGAAGATATCCCTAAGTCATGACAAGATTGCTCGTATTTCTCCACACGGGCAAGGGATGACCGAATTACCTTGACGATCTTCCTCACACGACTTATAACATCTCCCAAAAACTTTGAACTTGATATGCACAATGCGGAAGTGTCTTCGTCAGCAGTGGTCTTTAACTATTTTAGGCTATCTTGAACTACTAGGTTAAGGACGTGCGCTAAGCATGACATGTGGCTTTTACGATCAAATAATGGGTTGATGTGAGACACTGTCTTCACAAGTTCATTAATCATTGTAGCATTATTACTTGCATTGTCCGTTGTGATCGCACATACTTACATCCCAACATATTTCTCAAAATAGTTAATAATTGAAGACAACTATGATAACAAAAAGTGAAATTTTGTACCTTCTTCTCCAAAAAAAATTCTTTCAATACCGTTCTCAAGACTTTAGCCAAGTACTCACCAGAATGCTCACCCTGGAGCTTTTCAAGGGCCAATATGCACTCTCTTAACATCCACTCATCATTGATCCAATGAACGGTGATACATAATAAAGAAATGTGGTTATCTGTTGTCCAACCATCAATAGTTAATGACACTCGTCGCAAGCTTGAAAGCATTTCTTGTAGCTTTGTCTTCTCCTTGAAGAATGTTTCTTAGATATGAGCTTAGACAGTTCTCCTCATTGGTATCCTCAAATCCATCTGGGCACAATAACATAAGAGATTCCGAAAATCTGGGTCTCCAACAACAAGCCATGACTGATCTTTCTTATAGATAAACCTCCCAATCATTTCCTTTGTCTTTTGTGATGAAGGCGATATTAGGTCAACAATTGATGTTTGTTTTTTGCCCGACGACTTTCCCTTTAGATTTCTACATGCCTCCAGAAGTTAGTAGTGCTGATATGGGCATTCTTCTTAATAATTGTGCTGTAACGAGGGTTCTTTTCCTTACAAATTTAGCACATGTACTTATTTATGTCAACATTGACAAAGTATTTCCAAACATTCGATGCTCTTGGATTAATACTACTTGTTTGTGCTTCGCTTTCAACTGAATTGGTGGCCTCATCATTCATTTCGATAGAATTTGTCCTACTGTTGTTGTTTTCATTCATCTCAACCTCTAAATAAGTTGTCATCTAAAAAAGAAGCAATTAAAATCATATTAATGAAAGTAGATGTTAAAAGGCAAATTAATGAACATTAGACGATCTTAAATAATATTTAAAAACTGTAAGATTACAAGAGATTTGGGAAATCAAAATCATTAAAAGCTTTCTACAAATAGAAATCAAAACAATTATAAAGGATTTATTTAAATCCACTTGAATTCTTCATAGATATCTTCTAAGATAGGAAAGAGTTTCATTTTCTTAGAGATACATTGTTTAAAGAGAGAGAGATAAAAACAAAGTATTGAAAAAATAACACACATTATTTTTATAATCTGAATTTTTGTCTGCATTTTATCTCTCTAAATTTGGTAGAGACAAAGATGATAGAGAGAGACTTTCTCTTATCTTACCTTATTTTCAAGATTTTTTTTATTTACTTTCTCTTTCATGATAGAGAGAAAAAAAATTAAAACAATGTATGCCAAAATTCTAATCCATAACAAGGCTACAAGATGACTAAGAGGAAATTAACAGAATCAACAGAATTATAGAATCAACAGAATTATAGAATTCTAATCAATTACAGAATTATAGAATCAACATAATTAAATAACTATCTTTGACTTTAAAAAGGAAATTAACACATCAATCAATTAGCATACCCCTTTTGACTTACAAAATTAATGAGCTCAAGAAGAAGTAGAAAATCGATCACTATTCTTCATCTCTGCATGATTAAATCTAGTAGATCAATCACTATTCCTAATTTAAATATTTAGAATCCAAAGAGTATTACAGTTGCATTGTTTTCACTTCAGAAATGGACGTGAAATTGAGGGACAAAGAAGCACGGGGGTTTTATATTTTAAAAATAAAAATTATGCAGAACTAAGGCTCACCGGCAATGTGCAGAGTATCAAGGCGGCGATGAAGAAGCGGCGATGAAGAAGCGGCGATGAAGAAGCAGAGGCTGTGAAAGGTTCTGAGAGAGCAAGAGAGCGCCCTGAAAGAGGAGTCTTTCAGGGCCCTGGTATTCAACGCTTTCTCACTGATAGTGATGTTTCTTTCAACGCCACTATGATGCCTCTCTATTAATTGCTACGAGGATGTAACTTAGTGAACGATTTGCATAGCGCACTTCATAAAATTTATATTACGGACCTGGCGCGAACATCAATGGACCAGGCTCAGCGCTACCATTCGGTACAGGACACATCAGCATTCTGGACTGAAAAACAGAGTGAAGACTGCAGATAAGAGGATCTCACCGATTTCCTTAGGGTCCCGCATGGCCTTGCAATCCTACAGCATCATTTCATTGATATACCAGACTAAACCATGATCACAGCAAAATACAAAAGAACTGAAATTAGTACAAAAAGAGACGAGTAGAAAAGAGGTTGATCTAAGAAAAAAAACCTACATCGGTGACTGAGAACCAGTCAGAAGAGTTGACCGGCGGCTGCACCCAAAGAGATGAGTAAACGTGGATTGGACCATTCGCCTCGCCGAGATTCTTCTCTGTAGAAGAAAACATCTTCATTTTTTATAGAAGCTAATCAAGGATAAAAATTTCATAAGAATATGAAATGAAAGTCCAGGAAAAACCAGAAACTCGCAAAAACACCCTGTGCGTTACAAAGCCCTGCAGCAAGACAACTCCACGAAGATAGATTGATTTTCTAACTAAAATCCTCTGTAATGAATAATTAGAAGTCCTATACCTGCCAGGCCGAAGGCATGAACTCTCGATACTTTATCTCCTTTCCTACAGTTGAATTCGCTTCTTCCTCCAGGGTCGATCTCCCCAATGACCTGCGACACAATTCAAGAAATTTGAACTTTTGGGCCGATTTACTCTATTGTTAAACAGTTTTCTTGGCTCAGAAAAAAATCTTAATTAGGAATTGAAGCAAGATCATTCTTGAGCAATTCATAACCTCCTACAGATAACGAAAGTTCCTGGAGTCAGGGGGCCATTTGAAAGAGATTGTAGATAAATAGATAGATAGGAATAGAGAGTATCAGAAAAAAATAGTTTTCAGAGGATTTAAATACATAGTATGACATAGTGAGCTTTTAAGAAGGGTCTAAAAGGCTCACTATACTCTGGTGGTTGGATAACGACTTAACCAAGCAACAGCACAGATATATGTACAAAAAAAATTCAGTAAAAGGGTCCTTCCATTACAGTAGCAAAATGATTTAAATACATAGTAGTACATATTGGACCTTTTGGAAGAAGGTTAAAAAAATGATTCACTAGAATACGGTGGTTATACTGCATAACCAATGACATCTGACAACATACACACAATCAATGTACTGTAAAAATAGTTCTATCATGGTAGCAAGAGGACATAAATAGTACATCATGCTGGGCTCCTTCCAAGAAAGTTCTAAAAGATTCATTGCAATTCAAGGTCATGCAACTTGACCCAGCAACAGTTATGACACGAGAAAAATAAGTATAAGTCACAAGGAGTAAAATGAATTGTTGAAAAATTGCACAATAAGTAAACCTTGTCTTTGGTTCATCTCTGTAAAGCTCAGTGCCAAGGATTGCTGCCTTGGTTGCAAGCACAAGCATCGGCTCTGTCTCCAAAAGCCTGCTGATCTCCAGAACTACTGATTCCATGATGGATTGAAGCGAGAAGTTTACCCTGAGAATAGAGATTGCACATCAGTAAAAATTGGAATACAGGACAACTGAGCAAATAAAATATGAAAGAGTAATAGAATCACCTATTGTTGCATGGTGAAAGCATAGGTTGGGATGCACGATCCATCCAATAAAAGGCATTGATGCTGGAAAAGGTAGATTCCATGAGCATGAAATGAGAGAAAAGATATGCAAAGACAGCAGATAACTAGCACGTTGATAGCCATGAGTTGATCTGATAAGGAGCAAAATTGATCTTCAGCAATCCAGTCATCAAGAGATGATGAGAACTTGTAAGGGAAATTAACGCTACCATACAGAAGCAAATCGATCTAGACTAATGCCCAGGTGTTGAAAGAGAGAGGACATCAATCCACTAGCTTTTTTTGCCAAAGAAGAGAGTTGAGATGGAACATCAGACCTATCAATCATGAGGAAAAGAACTGGAACCCCTTGAGCTTCAATTTCTTTTTGAATCCGATATTGCATTGTCTAGAAGTAACAAAGTAGCAATAAATAATGGCGTTGACATTACTAAGCAAACCAAGGAGGATAAAAATGAGGTAAATTTATGGAACTATGTTATAAAAAAGTTATCCAAAAGTAAGAATTTATGTCAGGAACGATTGAAAACAGAATCTGGAACGTAAACTTTCAGGTTGGAGGTAAAGTGAAGGAAAATTGATTACAGAGATCAAAATAATGGAGCAAACACGACTCAAGAACTCCATCATTCTCACCTTAAGGGCAGATAGAAATTCAAAGCTGCTGTAACATCTGAGGTACAAAAAGCGTCTCACGCAAACTAGAAACAGTTCCTCACTATAATTCGAAGAAGGGCTCATGGTCTGCTGAAGATTTAGCGACCCAACTTGCAAATACCCGGGAGTAAATCCTACATAATTTATTGAGGATTAAACTCAGGAGAACAGTCAACGACCATAATCAAATCATCAGGGGAGTCTCTCGCAATATTTAGCATAAAATATAGGCGAAACCATTAATGAAATTGGGGCAATATAAGCATAATGAAAAAGGGATGCGCGGATAAGCGTACGCAGTGGTCCTCCGGTGAAAAATATAGAAGACCTAATGGCATCCTTTCTACGTTGTCAAATTTGAAGGTTTCGTACTTGTCAGTTTATGATATAACCCTTCGTTCTCCATTTTCGCGGGAAATTTTATTATTATATCTTATGAAGTAAATCTTATTATACCAGAAAATACCGAGAACATGAACAGAATATGTGAACAGATTCAGTTACCTTTATTCAACGCCTCCGCAATACGACACCTCAGAGCACGAGAAAACCGGAGAACGTCAAAACGGCAGTCCAGATCGAAGTAAAAAACCAGCCGCTCCATCCCGCCGAAGTGGACGCCGTTCCAATCCTTTGGGAGCACGCAATTAACAGCTACCTAAGCAGATCAGATCATAATTAAAGATAAAAAAATGGATCTGGATCGCGATTTCCAGCTTCACGAATTTCGCTCACCTGTAACAAAATCTCGGATTTCGCGGAACAAGAAGGGCCGACGATCTCGACAACGTTGCCGGCTCGCAAGGGAACTCGATGCAGAGGCGGCAGGAGGAGAAATGGACGACGAGCGAGAGTCCTCGCGAGCAGTTCCGCGGCGCTCTCGTCTGTCTCGATCCATCTCCGCACCTCCATTTTCCGGCCTCAACTTCCCTGTCGCAGATCGTTAACAATTTATAGGACCATTTTGGCGGGAAATAACTACTTCCCACTACCGACTGAAATATCGGGCAGTCCGGCCAGGGCCAAATTTTTAGTGTCGGGCTCAAAAGCCCGAAACTAGTTTGGTGGGACCCATCGGTACATCCGAATCATTGCCGGGGAATTATTCAAAAAAATGTCAGAACCTTCCGTAATCAATAATATCGCTAGTGGGAGAGAGAGAATCACAAAATTTCCCAGAATACCCTGAAACACAGGACGAATTACGCCTTTAAGATACGTAATTTTTAGATTTGGGAGGGCTTTTTCTGACTTTCCACCAGGTGATGATTAAGCAGCGTGTTCTTCTCTTGAAACGACGAGCGAGAGAGACTCAGAAAAATGCCTGAACGTTCAGTAGTACCTTGTGAGAGAGGAGAGAGAGAAAAAAGACTTCCCCTTATATCCCTAAAAGCCAGCTCGAATTATCTTTCCATGATAGGGTAGTTTTGAGTCTTTATAAGGGTAGTTCTGTCCCCCGAAGCTAACTCTCCTTTTCTCTTGAACTTGAAGGGGAGGAAGGGGCGAGCAAGATAGAGAAAAATGTCTTAACGTTCAATAATATCGCGTGTAAGAGGAGAGAGAATAAAAAAACATCCCATTATACCCTAAAATCCTGCTACAAAAACGCGTTTACAAACGTAGTTTTCGATGTTTACAAGGGCAGTTCTGTCACGCGACACTAAAAAACCGTGGTCTTCTCTTGATCGGGGAAAAAGAGACACGGACACAGACACAGGGAGAGAAAAAGAGAGGCGTTAGGGGCGATCTCGGAGATCGGGAAGATGTCGGCAACAGCGTTCAGCGGCGACGAGACGGCTCCCTTCTTCGGATTCCTCGGTGCCGCAGCGGCGCTCGTTTTCTCCTGTAATCATATTTGAACAAAAACATTTCTAGAGATATCAATTTGCGATATTCCGGATTTCGATTTTGTTTTATGCCTTAATCATATTTGAATCATAAAATTTTTAGAGATATCGATTTCCGACGTTCCGGATGTCAATTTCGTTTTCTCCTGTAATTATATTTGAATTGTAAGATTTCCTTTAGAGATCTCAATTTCCGATGTTTGGATATCGATTTCCTTTTCTCCAGTGATCACATTCGAATAGAAACATTTTTCGAGCTCGAGTTCCAAGATTCCGGATGTCAATTTCCTTTTCTTCCGTAATCTTATTTGAATATTAACACTTTTCCAGGTCTCGATTTCCGATATTCCCGATTTCAGTTTCCTTTTCTCCTGTAATCATATTGGTATATCAACAGTTTCCGATGCTCCGGATTTGAATTTCGTTTTCTCCTGTTATCATATTTGAATAATAACATATTTAGAGATCTTAATATCTGATGATCTGGATTTCGATTTCCTTTTCAGGCATGGGAGCTGCGTATGGAACGGCAAAGAGTGGCGTTGGAGTGGCATCAATGGGAGTGATGCGGCCAGAACTGGTGATGAAGTCCATTGTTCCAGTTGTCATGGCTGGAGTGCTTGGGATCTACGGATTGATCATCGCTGTGATTATTAGCACGGGGATTAACCCGAAGGCCAAGTCATATTACTTATTCGACGGTTACGCGCACCTCTCATCCGGTCTAGCATGTGGTCTTGCGGGGCTCTCTGCTGGGATGGCAATTGGGATTGTTGGGGATGCTGGAGTCAGGTAATTCTTTATTTGGATACCTTTTTATTTATGAGATTATTTCTACTATGTTGAATCGGAGTTTGTCTTAGTGAAGTTTAAATTGAATATGTTCTAAGCTATTTGACGAAGAATGGAATTCTTCAGCGTATCTGACTTCAAGTCATAGATCTACTGAATTTCAATCTTGACTCCCTAGAAAATAGATACAATGTAGAGTGTTCATTATTGCACATGGCTTATACTTCTCCACTGCAGCTAACTGATTACGAGGCAATTTCTCGAGTTCTCAAATTGTTCATTCATTGAGTACGTAGTTGCAACATATGAGCTCTTTCTTCCCTTGACTTGACCAATTCTTTCCATAGACTGGGCTTGACCTCTTCAACTGCTTCTAGACGAGCCTCCAAAGAGTTAGGCACCATCAGTGTTGTTGTCTCGCTATGCTTGCAAGAACATTGGCTCTGATACCAAATGCTACAGTTCTTTTCAAGTAAATTCAAGAAAGACTACAATTCTTTGCAGTATCTGATTACTAGTCATAGATCTACTGTATTTCGATTTTGACTCCCTAGAACAGTGATAAAATGTAGATCAGAGGTGATGGAGAGGATTTTCATTAGAGCGCCGCTGAATGCAGTGACTTGCTCCATGATGTGCTCCTCCTCCAAGCTTCCTGTCAACTGCTCTCTCCATTCCTTCTTCATCCAAAGTGGCCCCCTTTATTTATAGATGTTGCCACATTAGGTAAGGTTATCACCTGGTCCGTTTACCTCCTCTAATTATATGACCTGTAATTATTACACCATCCACTTGTCGTATAGGTAGATGATGGGATCATATCACTATCTTGCTGATTGATACCTTTATTTGGAAATTCTTTCATTTCTGAGATTGGATCTCGTGAGATTGTGGATTTCTGTTGAAGTCAGAGTTTCTTTTACTGGAATTTATGACAAAAATGCCATTGGCTAGGATTTTTTAGTTTAAGACACCTTATTTTTAATTTTATTTTACATAGTATTTTTACAGCTACAACAGTAACATTGTATAGCCCTATTTAAAGGGCCTCTTACTGTGGAACAGATTAACTATTGATTACCTAAGTTTAATCTTCAAGGCGGCAGGGGATCCTCTAAATTAAAAAGTATATTCAGTTGATGAAATCCTCTGCATCATCCCTCTGAAGTCCCTCTGATTGATACCTTTATTTGACAATTCTTTTTATGTCTGACATTGGGTCTATTGAGCTTATGTATCTGCCTCAGAGTTGAAGGTTTTTTCTGGAATTTTATGATGAAAATGCCCGAAGCTACTGTGCTAAATAAAATTTGTTTTTTGTCCATCAAGTTTGATATTAATGTTTTCTTGATGTTTTGGTCCCTGAAATTGACTGTAGTTTAAATTTATTGATGTAAATGTGCAATTGGTTTATGCTGGAACATGATCATATGGCAGGAATTACTGCAATCTTAGCAGACATAATTTTGCCTGCTTACAGAAAGAACATTAAGAAATGCGTCCCAGATTTTTTTATCTCAGATTTCCCAAGATTAAATTTATGATAGCCAATTGAATTTCAATTGGAATTGTCAATTGTAATGTTTACACCTGTTGTCTCTTTCTTCGTTAGTAAAACTGTTGATAGTATCTTACTTTGCTGCTCTGCTCTTAGTTCCTAAAATATTATTTCAGTACTTCCATATTTTTTCAACTCCAGGATGTTCTCTGCCTTCTGGGCATTCACTACCTTTCTTTTTTCATTATGTTTTAAGTGCAATCAGAATCTTCTATGTAGAGAAAGATCAGCTGTTTGACCAACAGAGGGAGACTTGTAGTGACTTAGATCACTCTCTCTCTCTCTCTCTGGCACTCTCTCGTGATTTATATATGTGCCACATATTGATGTAGCCCAGAATGGAGCCCAAGAGCCTATTTTGGATGAAGCTGAGACAACCCACTTGAGAGGCCCTATTTAAAGCTTACAGGGCCTGAAGAGAATCTCTAGGAGATGTCAATGTCTGCATAGGATCACCTAGGGACACCAAATATTCTTAACAGTTGAAAAAATCTGTAGAATATCTATGTTGAGATTTGACAGGGCCTAGAAGTATTACTTTTTCTTTTGTCAGTTCTGTCTCTGACACATGCATGCCGTCAAAGTTATATTTTGAACAGTTTTGAAGTTATTCCTTGTTTGAGAGGTTTGCTTTCTCCCCTTGAGTGTTCTCCTTGTTTGAGAGTGTTTCTGTGCTTGTGAATTCAAGTAAAACCCCTTGTGGATTCAAGGGCTGAAGAGGTTAGTTCTGTGGACTCAGAATCTAACTCTTCTTGTAAAGCAAGGCTTGTGGATTCACGTCACTGTTTTACGTTGTTCCTGTGCTAGGGCTGCATCACATATTCACATGAATGTTTATATATTTCTCTATGCTGTTAAATATACTTCTATTCCTCTACTTCTGTAGGCTTTTAAAAAAAAAAAATTTCTTCTTGGTCCCTCTCTCTCTATCTGCCTTTTGTTTCTTCTTTATATGCTTAATTTCTCTCCAGTTGATATAGTATCCATAATTTTTTTCCCCTGAAGTGCTGGCGTCTGCAAAAAAATTTACTTCCAGGTCTTCCTATTTTTATCTCTCAACATCTTATTTAGTTATTAGTCATCTATTTATCTCTGCTGATGAGAACCCTCTATTTCTTTACCACCCTAGGCTGCTGAAAGCTGTATTCTGGTAAGATCCCTGATCCTACTGGTATCTGTGCTCAGAGGTATGGAAAAAAAGAAATCACAAACTTAAATTTTAAGAATAAATGAATACAAGAATGGGGACCAACCAAGGTGGAAGATTCCCTGAATTGGGAGGGAAAATTCAAGATCTCCCTCCTCCACTCTCCGCGTACAGTTAACTGATTTGTAAATGCCACTTTCCCTCCTACCCTCCTCTTATTTATAACCCCTATGAATGCGGGGGCTTACTTATGACTTCTGTGACACATGTCAGTCACAGACAGGCGGTAGTTTCCACCTGTCCCAATCTCTCAAGCCCTTTCATACTTTTCATCTTATGCTGGGTTATTGCGGTCTTTCAATATTCTTTACTATCTCTCATGTCCATATCTCCATCAATTTCTAGCTGCTACCTATTTATCAACATGCTGACCTCTCCCATCTCTCTCATCTCCATATCTCTCCTGCTATCAATTTTTATCTGCATGCCAATATACTTCTCTAAGCTGCTAAAATCTTCCACTTTGTATCTGCTGTGGTCTGCTGCATCAAACATGTAGAATTTTTGTGTCTCCCATCTCTCTCTCTGTCTCTCTAAAATTCCTTGTATTGTTGTGATGTGCAGGGCCAATGCTCAACAGCCAAAGCTGTTTGTGGGTATGATCCTCATCCTCATCTTTGCAGAAGCTCTTGCTCTCTACGGGCTTATTGTTGGCATCATCCTCTCATCGCGGGCAGGACAATCACGGGCTGACTGAATGCTGTGAGCCTTCTGCACATCATATGCCTATTTGATATCCACTTGAATATCCAAATCCCTTCTCCATTTCCCCTTGGAACGTTTTTTCGATTTAGGCTGTTAGGAAAAAAATTTAAAAGGGATAATACTCTGAATAATGAAGGATTCTCTTATTTCTCCCTAAGCTTCCTTAATGGCCAAATTTGGGGTTTTCTTCTGATGAAGAGACTCATTTAATTATTGAAAAAACTTTCTTCCTTATTTATCTCTCTCTCACAGAGTCACAAGCATCCATTACATACATTTTTTGACTCCTGAAAAAGTTTTGAAAATATTTTTCATAGTTTATTGTCCAATTCTAGCATCAATTTTCACAGGAGATTGGTTTATGGGTCTTCAAAATTTTAAAGCCTTTGGATTATTTTGCCAATTTGTTAGTGTGGAGAAGAAGAATGTATTGCACTAAGAGAGAAGGAAAAGCTTCTTTAATTTATACAGAGAAGAGAATGAACTAGAAGAAGAGAACTTTCGAGGGATACCCGTAATGGGCTTGATAATATCTTCTTGTAGTCCCCCTCAAGCTAGAGCAAGCACATGACCGACTTGCTCGAGTGAGCTTAGGCACCCACAAGTGATGGCAAAGATGTTTGAGGACACTAACATGGGCGCTTGGAGGCTCCAGTAAAGGGCGCATGAAAGTGTTGACAAGGTGCATTGGGGCGCTAGTAATCCGCCAGTCGGTGCACCGAGGAGTGCTGGTTGGTGAGCCAAAGGGAAGTAGTAGGTAGCTGCATTGGGCGGGGGGTGCTGGTAGGTGCACTCAGAGATGCTGGCAGGTGCGCAGGGAGCACTGTCAAGTGCACTCAAACGGTGCTAGAGTTGTGCACGATGGTGCTTGCTAGTAGGTGTTAGCTAGTTGTGCACAAAAGGTGCTACCAGGTGCTCCCACAAGCACTAGCAAGTGTGCTAGGGTGGTGCTGGCAGGTGGGCAAGCTAAGGATTGCAATCATCCCCCTCCCCCCCTCACATAAGAGTTGCACACGATGAAGAAAGCTTGCATCGTGTGTAGATTTATGGGCGACAAGCAAGGCATGGAACAATAGACGGGGACAATGCAATGCAAACAATCTAGGCACAACATACAAGTGTCTGACATAAAATCATACTTAGTGTGAGTGATAGGCATAAAATCATAGTCATTAAAAACACAAGTGTACAGATAAAAAAATTATACTTGATTCTTCGAATTTAATTTTAAAAAATTTAGAATAGTGGAGAGTTGAGGTCGAATCCACAAAGAGGACAATTAAAAGATTGAAATCAAGGAGTATTATTTATTTATTTATTTGGTTAAGAAAGCAAAAATGATTGATGAAAGAGGGATATCTACATGGAAAAGGCAACAAATCAATTAAACGCTTTTAAACTCTTTTCGAAAGATTGAAAACCCTTGATTGAATAGTAGAAGTATGATTTTTTATTTGAAAATATAAAAATATTGAGAAAGATCGATGGAGAATGATTATAATCTAAAGATTCATAATGAAACATAATCTAGTAATGCTCTCTCATCAAACATACTTTTGAAAGCTTGTACATTTTACCTAGACTTGACATCTTATATCTTACCTAGAAGAAACTCAGTATAAATAATATTTTTACAAGAAGAACAATCGATCAATGGCCTTTTTCTTCTGACTAGCCAATCCTAGAAGCACATAATGAAACATTCAAAAATCTAATTTTTTTCCTCCAAACTTTAAATCAGCCAGTATAAGGACATAGAGAATGGAATGACTATCAAGCCCACAAAATTTTAGCCCTAACTCTTTCAAGATCATGAGATATCATGATTTCAATGTGAAGCATTCAAATTGTTAAAAATCTCTTTAAATACTTGATTAATAGCTAGCCAGTGATCTTAATCGAAACCTCAAAAAATTGCATCACATGTTGTCTCCATATGCGCAAAGAAGAGAGAGAGAGAAGGTAGGTGAAGCATTAGCTATCACTTCAATCTTCATAAGTGGAAAATGCTCTAGATTGCGCCATGTGTCGCCTTCGTATTCGTTGTAAGAGAGAAAAGTAGATAAATCGAAGATCATTGGATTTGGTGGTCTCGCAATCTACTGCACTAGAGCTCATCACGTGTCGCGCTTCAATGAAGGCAATCTTGTGGACTTGTTCCACAAGATCGGGCAGCCAAGATCATACCACGTATACCTGTGAAGATAAAAATATAGTCCTAAATTGGTTTATAGAAAATATTTATGGGCTTAAATAAGGAAAGCCCATTAAGAGGATAAAACATTAATAACATGATTTAAAATTAACACCCCTTAATGACATCACTACTTGGGCGTCATTTGACGTCTCCTCCTCGTGCCATGTCAGCATGTGCAAATAAAACCTATTTTTTAATTCTTAAAAAATTTTAAAAATAAATTTTTATATAAAAATTTAATAAAAATCTAGAAAAATTATAAAAATTATAAAAAATTATAAAAAATTTAGAAAAATTATAAAAAAAATTCCCTTAAACTTAAAATAATCACATCTTTTTCATAGAAAACTTAGTTATGAATGAAATTTTTATCATTTTGATCTTCTTTTTGTCTCCTCTTTCATCATATCACCTGAAATTAAAATATAAGTAAGCTATACAAAATTATTTCCGAATAATAAACTGATTGTTATTTCTCCATGTCTTCATCTTGTCATCCTTCTTCGTTACTTATTATCTTAAAACTCATGAAAACATGATTAATGCACCTTTTTTGGACCTTGAAAAGGGTCAAAGGTCAATAATACATATAATTAACTGTGATTGAATGCAAATTCAGCTCATGAATGATATGATATGATGAATGCAAAAATTTCATCAGAACCTGGTAATATCCTAATAAAAATATATGTTATCAATAGGCTAGAAGGGCACTAGAAAAACTAGAAGGGATCGACATGGTGCTGCCAACTAGTGGTCGGCCTGGTAGTAGAGGAACTAGTGTAGCCTACAATTGACCAAGGTGACAGCAGAGAGGCCAACTGGGTGGCTATTAGGATCTGAGACTTGACTAGCTCTCCAAAGATTTGGTCAAAATCTCAAACACAATAAAAGATGTTGAATCAAATATTTATAAAAGTTGAAGCATGATGAGAAAAATTTGTGTGGTCATTAAATACACGCAAACTTGTGTCAAAAAAATTACCAAACTCACCAATTTTGAGAAATAATTATGAATTAGATAGTATAATGGTTAATATGGGTCCAATCCACAGAAATAAGGGAAATTTGATCAAATAGGATGAAAAATTGAGGTAAGAAATTAGGGATTTTAGTATATTAAGAAAGAAAATTCTAAGACGAGTCCACAGAATCAAAAATCACATAATTTGGATAAGTATTTGGGGAGAAATTAAGGAGTGCAATCAAGGAAGAAATTTCGTTCACAAAGAGAGAGAATCTCAAAATTATCTGCACTTCAAGTAATCTACCATTCGAAATTAAAATCTAATGGTACTGGAAGAAAGATTAGGAGGAAAACACATAATCTAACCTGAAGTCGCGCTCAAAATGATCCAAGTGACCGCCGGATCAAAGGCTTTTCATTCCACGATTTCAAAAATGAAGTTCGACGTTCAATAGGTGATTTCTTCCAATTCTCCCCACAAAATCTTGATTTCAAACATTCCCTGGCCACAGAAATGAGTCTAAAAGAAAAGAAATCAAGATATTTAAGGACTGAGTTGTCTAAGTAGTTCGATTTGCTCTAAATATCTAAGAATGAAATTTTTCGTCGAAGAACACGTAATTTATAGAGAAATTTGGGTGCGACCATTGGATGTGCCCCTTCATCTTTGATCAACAGCTCAGATTAAACGCATGTTTGCGAATCATTATTGTTAAGTCACATCACCTCGATCAATGATGAAGCGCTAAGATTTTTTCATGTCGCGTGTGGAGAAGAAGCATTGCTTAAATGTTTGCCGTTTGATCTTCATCGAGCATTCGAGGTGAGTTTACGGGTCCACATGAGTCCATCATGCGCTTTTAATCTTGATCGTTATAACTCCCTAGATGAGCGATTGAGATTAAATTGTCTTAAAAAAAATTACAGCCTAATCAGATGTAGCCATGTACCCCATCCAGTAAGTGAAAATTGACGATCATGATTAAATCCATGCGATCATTCGCTCGAGATTGCGCCACGTCACCTGCGAATAAAAACTAAGAGAAATAGTCCCACATGACAAAAATTAATACAATTTGACGGGAATATAAGGTATGCGTGTTTAGTGGGTTAGCTTATGTTCTGAAAAGGATGCTTAACCCACAAACCATAATCACACACACGTGCGCGCGCACACACGCCGGCACTCACGCGCTCGCCCTAGTCCACAAGTGCACCACGCAAAGTGCTCATGGGTTGCCACATGGTGACACTTTGCTTGCCCCGCCGTGTTATCTGCCACGTCAGTGTGAGAACTATTTTTTATTTTTAAAAATAAAAAGTAAGTCTAAATAATTTTAAAATTTTTTTAGAAAAATCCTTAAAAATTAGAAAATTAATAACTTTCAAAATATAACTCCAAATTAATCCAAATTTCTTTTGTTGGAGATCAAAAAGTTAAATTATTTAAATAACAAAAGAATAAATTTTCATTTGAAAAAATACACTTATTTCTCTTAGACAATAAAACTAGAAAAATATATGTGTATATAAAAATATTTTCCCTTATTATTTAATCATGAAAACCCAATTTTGATCTCAAATATAGATGAGAATAAAACTATATTTTTTGAATTATACATAATTTTCTCTAAAATGATACATTTTTAGGTCATAACTTAAAATTACATGAAATGATACATATGCACTCAAAATATGATAACATGCATAAAAATAGAATGTTTTATGCCTTAATTTGCATTAACAATCATATAATTTCATGTGTAAATTGCATGTTATCAAAGCACCCAGAATAGATGACCATATCATCTATTCTAGATAATCTTGTCAAGAGTAAAGAATAAAATTTTTAATTATAAGGATTATTTGAAGGAGTTCTTGAAGCCATTCAAACATCCAACCTCTAGCTCTACCTACATAGTCACCATAAGATTGGATCTCTTATAGAATACTTGTCACCAAGAGAGAACGTGTTTTCCACTAGGCTCGCATGAGCACCTTTGTGGTGGTCATTCTACCCATATTTATAGACATTGAGAATGTGAACTTTTTACAAAAATCAAAATATTATGTCTATATCTACCAATGCCCATTGACCTTATGGGTGTGACTCTCTAGGTCTATATATCTTATTAGTTAATAATTATATAGACCTAATGATAACATGCAGATTTAACTCTTATTTTCATCATAATTAACTAATATTAATACATAATTTTCAGTCTACATGATGTATGTTGATAAAATGCATATTTAACTTGAAATACTATCATATTAAATTGATATTAATGCTTCTTTTAGATAATTATGATGCATGTTATCATAGTTTTATAAATTTTCTCCATTGGCATGCTATTTTACTAAAGTCCACATTTTTGTACTATTTAGGGTTAATTATGTGTTTTATTGATGTTTGAGCTTTTGCAAGGTCAAATAATTATAAATTAACCATTTTTATTGATTTTATTTTGACTTTAGTGGATGATTAAAAGAAAAAATTAGAAGAAGAAAATGATGGGATGAATCAAAATGGAACTTCAAAGGGTTGACTAAGTATAATTTTAAATTCATTATATTTTCTTGATTTAATTTATATTTTAGGTGGCATGGATTAAAGAAATATAAAGATATGATCCAATGGAGAAAATTTGAGTCAAAAAGGCCTTTTAAATTGAAAGTTATGAATTTATGAAGTTAATGTATTTTTTCTGGATTTTATTTTGATTTTTAAGGAATTTTTCAAAATTTTTAAAGGCTAAAAAATTAGCAAAAGGGGTTTATATGCGCGGGACTTGCGCATGGGCACCTAAATGGCACGAGAATCAATCGGGCTATGTGTGATGGGCCCACAGGTATAGTGAGCCCAATAGTCAAGTTAAGAGGGGGCGTACTAAGGCCCAATGGGTGATGCAAAGCCTTAAGAGAGGCTCCACTTATATAGGCGATAATTTTTTTTGATTCTTTACGTGTGGGACTAATGTTTTTCTTTATGTATGCAGGCAAAGTGGCATCTCAAGAAGCGTTGGATTAAAGCGTGCAAAAGAGCGCATGTCGCTCTGGTGGATCTCGGTCCACTTGATCCCAATCAACCGCACGTGACTAATTCGCAACCGTCGATCTCATTAGTGAAATCTGACAGTTGCAAATTTAATTTTGCACTTGGCGAATTTTGGAGTGACACGTGGCTGCCTGTGAATGCTCCGATGAAGATCAGATGGTGAAAATCAAGGAGGAAGTGAGCCCGCGTCGTGGGATTGTGGTCCACTTATAGCATGCAATGTGGACACATCGTGGCCATTCAAGCAATCGTCAGCGAAATGGACGGCTCGGATATTTTGCGATGAATTCTTATATAAATCGATGTTTTCTCTTCCAAAACTGTAACTTTTGATTAAACGTGAAGAAATTAAGCATTTTTGGAGGAAGATCTTAAGTTCTTCGTGATTCTCTTGTGTTTTAGACTCAATCGCGCATGGATTGAGGCGAGTTAATCACAAATTATTGCAAGAAAACTTTTGGAAATCGCACCCTTAAATGCCGAAAGCATGACAAAGAAGGAATCAAATAAATTCTCAGTAATCAAAGCCCTTTGAGGCTCAATCTTCGCGTTAGTCGGTTTAGTAGTGTGATTCCTTCATAATCCTTGTAATTTAGATAGTTTAGATTAGATTTAGATATGTAATTAGAGTTTAGGAATCAGAAATTTCGTCATTTTGCCCAAATTTGTCGCAGATTTTTGCGGATTTCCGAACAAGGATTTCTCCTTGATTTTAAGTCTAATTTGTTTGAATTTGGTTTAATTAGATTCCTTGTTCAATCAGCTTTTCGTGGATATATGATTCGTCGATTTTCACCAAGGTTTGACTCTTCAATTTGTCGTTTGACCAACTGTTGTTCAAAATCAATCTGAATTTGGGCGTTGACTTTTGAGGCTATTACTCCTAATATACAGGGTGAAATTTGATAATTTTTGTTTCTTTGGAATCCTCTGATCATAATATTTATATTCATAGGTGATTTCCTAGATTTGCATATCATTTGATGAGTCAATTTAATGATTTTGACCGAGATCTTCAATTTTGACCGATATGTTAGTACTATTTTCATTAATAATATATCATTGTCATTTCTTGAAAACCCTAATTAAAATTAAGTTTGGCCAAGTCAACTCTTCGATAAAAGTTAACCGTGCTCTCTGTGGTTTGACCTGATTTGATCGATGTACTTCATTTCTGATTTTTAAATCATCGTAAGTTCTGAATTATAAATTTTGTTTGACCAACGATCGTGTGTTTCAATGATAGCACTAAATTTTTACGTCACAAGTCACCATCTTAAATGAAATTTTCTTCAATTTAAGGCCAAATCACTCAACTCCCCATTTTTATCAATTGAACATTCTTATGTGTTTTAAATGTGTTTGACCCTTTTAAGGGTCAAACCACTTATGTTTGATCTAAAATTTTGGTTTTAAATATTTTAGGACTTAAGTAAATGCATGACATTTAAGAAGAGGAACAAGCAAAGAGTAAAGAGGAAATTACCTTAGTTGACTTTAAAAGTCAAAATAAGAATTAATTCACTCATACTTCTATTTTCTGTCTCATGTTTTATTTCAGGGCATAGATTTAAAGAGGATCAAATTCTTCATCCAATGAAGAAAATTTCATACAAAAAGGAGTTCTAGAAATGAAGTTATGAATTTTTAAAGATTAACAATTTTTTCAAAATTTTTTATGATTTTTCAGGAATTTTTAGAGTTAAAAAATTCGTAAAAGGGGGGTTTTATTAAGCGCGGACCTGTGTGGAGCTGACATTGCAGTGCGGAGCTCATGTGATGACGCTGACACACGGCAGCGCCACTTAGGCTTGCACGGACCCACGCAAGCGCCTACATGGCGCAAAGGAATCGGGCTAAGCTTATTGGGTCCAAGGGTATAGTGAACCCAGGAGACAGGATAGGGGGGCGTATTAGGCCCTATTAGGCTACACAAACTCCAAATGGAGTCTCCTCTTTTATAGGTAAAATTTTCCTTCTCTTCTTTCGTGTGGGACTAATGTGTTTCACCCTTTTGCAAGCGACGTGGCGGATCATGCAACATCCAATCAAACGTGCGAAAAGACACGCGTTGATCTAGTGGATTTTAGTCCACCAGATCGCGATCAAATGCACGTTACAAATTCAGAGCCATCGATCACATTAGTGAAATCTAATGGTTGCGATTTAATTTTGCATTCGGCGAATTAAGGAGTGACACATGGCTGCCTATGGACGCTCTAATGAAGATCAGACGTCGAAAATCAATGAGGAAGTGGGCTCGCATTGTCGGATCATGGTCCACTTATCGCATGCGACTTGGCTTCATCTAAGACATTCAATGTCCTTAAGCGAAATCGACGGTCGGGATATCAAGATATTAATTATTCTATACATAGATATTCTCTCTTACATAAATGTATCTTTTGATTAAACGTGAAATTAAGAGTTTTTGGAGGAAAATTTGAGTTCTTCGTGATTCTCTTGTGTTCTAGACTCAATTGCACATGGATTGAGGCAAATTAATCACGAATTATTGCGAGAAAATGTTTGGAAATCGCCCCTTGAACGCGGAAATCACGACGAAGAAGGAATAAGAGAAATTCTCAGTAAACAAAGCAATTTGAAGCTCAATCTTCACGTTAATTGGATTAGTAGTGTGATTTCTTCATAATACTTGCAATATAGATAGTTTAGATTAGATTTAGATAGGTAATGAGAGTTTAGAAATTGGAAATTTTGTCATTTCGCCCAAATCTCATCCCGATTTTTTTCTAATTTCCGAAACAAGGATTTCTCATTGGTCTTAAGTTCAATTCATTCGAATTTTTTTTCATTCGACTCCTTTTTCAATCAACTTTCCGTAGATATCTTATTCCTCAATTTTCATCAAGGTTTGACCCTTTAATTTGTCATTTGACCAACTACTATTGAAAATCAATCCGAATTTTGGCGTCGATTTTCAAAGGCTATTACTACAAATATAAAATGTGAAATTTGATAATTTTGGTGCGTTTGGAATCCTCTGATCGTAAAATTTCTATTCATAGGTGATTTTCTAGATTTGGATATCATTTGACCAATCAATCTACGGATTTTGTCCAAAACCTTTATTTAGGTGATTTTCTGTTAATTGATTTTAGAAAAATCACAGTAAATCCAATTCTTCTCTAAAAATCACAATTTTATATCAAAATTCTCATATTTCTCTCTAGTTTCTAAAAATATAATTTTTTTAATATTTACTTTCCTTTTTCCTCTCTGATTTTATAGAAAGTCAAAGTATAGTCAAAGTCAATTCTTTGACCTTGACTTTTGACTTTTCTTCTCCAAATATTTTTCAAAATTATTAAAATATATTCTCTCATATATTAGCACTATTTTCATTGATAATATATCATTTTCATTTCTTACAAATTCTAATTAGAATTAAGTTTGACCAAGTCAACTCTTTCGGTAAAAGTCAATCGTGCTCTCTGTGGTTGGACCCGATCTCATTGTTGTACTTAATTTCTGATTTTCAAATTATTGTGAGTTTAGAATTATAAATTTTGTTTGACCGACGATCGTGTGTTTCAACGACCGCACTAAATCGTTTTGTCACCCAACAACACTTATTGGTCAACATAATTCATTATCTACATCCCTAGTATAATACTTTCTAGTTGATGACTCTATCAACCCAAAAATGTTTATTGGTCTTCCTTATCAATTAACTATATCAACATGTAGATGAATTGGCTATGGATCAATTTAACCTAATTAACAAGTTGAGTCACCAGCCCATTGGGTGTTAAGCTACACTGCATGCTTCGGGAGATATGGAGTGTATCAAAGCTCTTTTATGAAACTTTGTCATCATCTATTATCGTGTATGTATACTCCTTCATGCACGTAAAACTCTTGAATGACTCAGGATAAGGTTAACTGTCAAATCTGAATTAGTTAGTTAATTCACTAATGATGCAAGTAGAAAATCATCGTGGAGACCTTCTGTAACATTTCTACTACCTTAGCCAAAGATTTAACCGCATCTCATTTCTTGACCCAATCCCTTTTTATGTAAAGGGTAGATGGTCCCATGTTGACCACTCAATTACCTTCAAGGATTTAATGTTTATAGATATTATGTGGCCTATAAGCCAATCACACTTCTATGTATCTCGTTTATGTTCATTGAATATTATGTGTGATGTTTGTAATGAAGTCTATGAGCATATAAAATGACTAAAAGAATTATGATGAGATCATAATACAGTGATCAGTAGTACTTAAACATATGTTCTAAACATTCTTATTCGTGAGATATTCGAGAAGGACATCGAATTGTCTAGAAAGAATAACACTATCTAATCCAAATCATATGATGAGTATGGCTGATCTTATAGCCATTAGTATGAAGACACTAAAGATAAATAATGAGTATTCTTTAGAAAAAGAGTTCACTGAATTGATTCATATAAATCCCTGAATAGTAATTATACCTAACTATCTATCAAGTTTATTCATGTCATGATTGTGTATGTGGTCATTTGACTTGAGACACCAAAGACATCTTGTGGATGGATGATCGTGGTTTGATTATGACTTAAGAATCCTTAGCCACAGGATATCTAAAATGTCACACATTGGATATGATATGAAGTCCATGAAGATGATTGTATGATCAAGATGAGATCATTCGCCCTCGGTATTTTAAGAGATTGTTTCAAAGAATACGATGCGATGAAATCCTTGGCCAAGGTAGTAGAAATATCGGAGAAAGAGTTCCCGATGATGTCTTACATGCATCAGTACTAACTTGAGTGATCGATTAGGGTTTGACAATCAATCATACCCTAAGTCATTCATGAGTCTCATGCGGATGAAGGATTATACATATAAGATAATCGATAATGGAAAGGTTTTATAAGGGAGTTCTTATATACTCTATATCTCCTATAGTACATGGTGTAGCTTGGCACCCAACGGGCTAGCAACTCAACCTATCAATTGAGTTAAATATATCGTTGATTAATTAATCTATATGTTGATATGGATAATTCAGTAATGTTGACCAATAAGATATTATTTTTTCTATAGAGTTATTAACTAGTGAGATATATTGACCAAGAAAGTCACACTGATAAGGTCTCTTGATGTTGGCAGATATAGACATAATTATGAGGATTTTAATGAAAAATTCACATACCAAATGTCTATTAATTGTGGGAGAATGATTACAACTCAAGGTGCCCATGAAAGCTTTGTGAGAATTCTCATATTTCTTCTCTTTCTCTCTTGGTGAAGAACTTTAAAGAGGAGATCCAACCATCCAGAGATTGTATGGATAACGCTAGAGGCTAGACACTTAAATAGCTTTAAGAACTCCCTCAATGAAACCTTGTATGTTTTCTCATACATACTAGATGATACGATCATATATTCTTAGTGTCTTATTATTTTGAATATCCGATGCAATGTATTCCGTTGCATTCAATGTTTTGATCAAAATTTCTGAAAGTTTATTGACTTCAGAACCCAATAAATGTTATATCCAATCTATAACGTTTTGGAGATCTCATGACTAAGGATTTTTAAATCATTATCAAAACATGATCATCTATCCACAAGACATCTTTGGTGTCTCAAGTCAAAGGACCACATACACAATCGTGATATAAATCAACTTAATTAACAATTAGGATATGATAACATTTAGGTATTCATAGATATCAATTTAATGAACATTTTCCCCAAATAACACTTACTATGTATCTTTGGTGTCTCTATTGGGTTCTAAGGTTGATAAGACTTCCAAAATTTTGATCAAAATATTAAATGTAGCAAAATATATTGAATCAAATATTCAAAATATTGAGGCATCAATAACATATGATCCTATTATCTAGTATGTATGATAAGACATACTTATTGGGTTTCCTTAAGAGAGTTTTTGAAGCTATTCAAGTGTTTAACCTCTAGCGGTTGATGAAGCAAATCCACAAGGTCATTGAATGCATGGGGAAGACGTGTCAAAACAAGTTCAAAACTCACCAATTTAGAGAAATAATCATGAATTAAATAGTTTAGTGGTGAGTAAGGGTCAAATCCATAGAGAATTAAGATATTTTTTTATGTATTCTTTGAAATTCGATCAAATTGGACAATGAATTGAGGGGAGAAAGTAGAGATTTTAATATATTTGGAAAGAGAACTCGAAGACAAATCCACATAATCAAAAATCACAGAATTTGGATCAAGATTCGCATAGAAATCAATGAACGACAATTAGATAGAAAATCAGATCGCGAAGAGAGAAAAACCAAAAATTAAAAATTAAAAATTGACTTAATCTACGATTCGAAATTGAAATCTAATGATATAGGAAGAAAAATTAGAAAAAATACACGATTTCTAACCCAAGATAGTGCTCGAATTGATCCAATTTCTCGCATGATCAAAGGCTTTTCATTACAGGAATTCACCAGATCCAATGGTTCAAAAATTGATTTCTACCTATTCTCTCAACCAAATCTCACTTTCAAACACTCCTCGGACGTGAAAATGAGTCTAAAAGCGAAGGGAAGCAAGAGATTCAAGGATGGTGGTGTCTAAATATTTTGATTGCTCGAAAATATCCAAGAATACATTTTTCCGTCGAAGAACATGTGTATAAATTGGCAAATTTGGGCGTAACCGTCAGATTTGGCGTTTCATCTTCGATCAACGGCTATGATGAAATGCTTGGATGCAAATCATTATGGTTAATTTGTGTCCATTCGATCGAGGATGAACTAATGAGATTTTGCCACGTCACACGTGAAGAAGAAACGCCATGAAATGCTTGCTATTTCAATCTTCATCTAACGCTCTGGATGCATCCACGTGTCCATTGGGCAGTTTTAATCTCATTTAATCTCAGCCATTATAACTCTTCAGATCAGCGGTGAGATTAAATGTTATAAAATGTATCGTCGCCTAGTAGGAATGTGCTGCGTACCCCCTCACTTAAGTGAAGATCAACAATCGTCATTAAGTCGCATGATCGGATGCTCCATGTTTTGCCACGTCCCTTGTGCATAAAAATAAAGGAAGATAGTCCCACATGACAAAAATGACAATGATTCAACGGGTATATAAGTAACACGTGACTAATGCGATAGCAAAAATCCTGAAAAAGGTGTTTATTATCATTAATCATACACGCGCACACCACACGTGCGTACATGCACATGTGTGTGACACGTGGCGTTCTCAAATGCCGCCACATGGCACCAAATTTTTTGCCCACACCATGTCAGCTGCCACGTCAACAAGCGATAAGTTTTTTTACTTATTTATTTATTTATTTTAATTCAAAATAAATCGAATTAAATTCATAAAAAATTAGAAAATTTTAGAAAAATTCTAGAAAAATCCCAAAAAACTAGAAAATTCATAAATTTAAAAAAACTCTAAATTAATCCAAATTTATCCTGTTTGATCAGAAATTAAATAATCTATTATTTTAAAAAGTCCAATTAAATAAAGAACAAGAGAATAAATTTTTACTTAAAAAATACACTCATTTCTCTTAGAAATTAAAACTTTGAAAAATATATTAGTGTATAAAAAAATATTTTCTCTTATTATTTAACATTAAACCTAATTAGAATAATCTACTCTAATATATATTCTTTAAAGATACATAATTATCCATAAAACAATGCATTTTAATATTAAACTTAAAATTGTATGAAATGATAGATATGCACTCAAAGTATGATAACATGCATAAGAGTTTAAAGTTTTATGTCTTAATTTACATTAATAATCATATAATTGCATGTTATCAGTGGTATCCATACGGTCTCCAGACGGTTGGATATCCTCTTCAAAGCTCTTCACCAAGAGAGAGGGAGAAGAAATGAGAGAATTCCTATAAGGCTTACATTGACACCTTGATTTGTGGTCGTTCTCTCCCTATTTGTAGACATTTGGTTTGTAGATTTTTCATAAAACTTTCATAATTAGGTCTATATCTACCAACATTCATAAACCTTATGTGTGTGACATTCTAGGTCCATATATCTCAATATATAATAACTTTATAGGCCCAATAACACCGTATTGGTCAACCTTAATTAATTATCCCAATCAATTTATAGATTAATTAATCAAGGATCGATTTAGCCCAATCGATAGGTTGAGTTTTTACCCGTTCGATGCCAAGCTATACAACATGGAGTATATAATGACTCATGTATGGAACATTTACGTCATTAATTATCATGTATATATAATCCTTCATCCTCATGAGACTCATGAATGACTTAGGGTATGGTCAACTGTCAAACTCTAATTGGTCACTCAAGTTAGTACTAATAAGTGTAGGAAATTATTGGGAACTCCTTCTCTGATATTTCTAGTACCTTGGCCAAGGATTTTATTACATTTCATTCCTTGAGTCAATCTTCTCAAATACCGAGGGCGGATAATCTCATCTTGACCACCCAATCATCTCGGAGGATTTCATGTCATATCCAATACATGAAATGATGTAGGATATTTTAAAGAATGATGATTATCTGAAGATAAATATGAATGAGAGGAATAATATGAATATGAGAGTAAGTTAGAAAGAGATAAGAATATTCTATTGATCTCTAATTAAATCCTACAATTTAAGAGAGGATCTATGAAATGATATCAGTAGGAATTAGAGTTATAATTGAGTGAGGTTTCCTTATGTTTCGTGATGATCTTGGAGCTCCTTGTTAGCTAGGAGAGTGGCCTTCATGTCCGACTTCCTTGATGGCAAGCTACTCATGCTCTTTATCAACAAGTAGTTGCATAATTTTACTTATGCATAAGCTTTGTTTTGCAGTAGAATCCGAAAACACTTCTCCTTTAAGTAATAGCATCTAGATCTCTTCTAAGGTTTCTACTTAGGGGTGGTTTTCAAAGAAAGAAGGAATATATCACAATGGTGTTCCTATTGATGTTTCTTGAGATCATTATTCATAACTATATAAGGTACCTATGATATAGTGGATATGGTTTGAAAATTAAGAACCTATATCAAGGTAGAAGGTGGTTGACTTGGTCAAGGAATTCTAGGTTTCTAAAGATAGAAGGTTTATTTTCTTTGACCAAGTCAATCTTTGGATCAGTGTAAAATAGACGAGGAGGGAAGATAATTCCCTTAGAATCTACACTCTCTTTCAATGTTTTAGAGAGGTCTTTCTTCATTCACTCAGTGGATGGTGAGTTTCTCAAACTCATAAGGAGTATAGGTCCACTTGGAACCATTGTGTTCATGTATTGAAATAATTCTCCATCATGAAATTTTAGAGATCCCGTGGCTAGGGATTCATAAGTCATAATCAAAACACGACCATCCATCCATAAGATGTCTTTGGTGTCTCAAGTCAAAGGAATCCACATCCTGATTGACAGTTAGGTATAATATCATTAAGGGATTCATAAGGATCATTTAAGTGAACTCTTTCTCCAAAGAGCTCCCACTATATATTCTTAGTGTCTCCACACCGATGGCTACAAGATCAACCATACTCATCATATGAGTTGGATCATAAAGTGTTATTTTTTTCCAAATAATTCAATATCTTTCTTGAGTATCCCACGAATAAGAATGTTTAGAACAAATGTTTAAAGAACAGTAACCATTGTATTATAATCTCATTATAATTCACTTAGTTATTATATATGTTGATGGACTTTATTGCAAACATCACATCAGAATGATAATGAATAAATTTCATTTCAATGATCATAAATGAAATACATGGAAATGTAATTAGCTTAAAGACCTCATATTATCCGTCAGTCTCCACATTAATGACCATATTATAGCCATACTCACCATATGTGTTAGATCAGATAATGTTATTCTTTTTGGATAATTTGATGTCCTTCTTGAACATTCAATGAATAGGAATACTTAGAACATATATATCTAAATATTAGTGATTACTATATTATGATTTTTTTATAATTCACTTAATCATTATATATACTCATTGGCTTTATTATAAGCATTACATTAAAATGATAATGAATAAAATTTTATTTAAGTAAATATAAACAAAAGATAAAAGTGTGATTAGCTTGCAGGCCACATAATATTCATCAATGGCTTGTGAGTGATTGACCTGATGCGAGTTTCTTGGGCGTGATAGTAGAAGGGGCTTGCGCGACATGGCTTGCAAGCAGCTTTTCAAATGAAGGAGATCAAGACCTCGAATGTATATAAATTTAATAGAATATTCTTGATATTTTAAAGAAAAATCAAGCATGATGAAAATTTCTTCAAGGCTTATTGATTTGAATGAATAGAGCATGAGATTTTGTAACTATCAAAGCTCAATAACTTCAATGAAAAATCCAAAATGCATGTCATTGGAGCTGCTCAAAGGCGAAGAGGCCCATTTGATCAAAGTACAACCCAAAAATTGAATTCCAGCATTTAGTTGGACAAAAATTGTTGTAGGGAGAAAATTTTTAAATGTCAAAAATGTTTGTTAATGTCCTTAAATATGAGGGGAGCCAAATAATGTTTGTTAAATGTCAATTCAAAGGAAGCTACTCCATTCAGAGAAAAGAAATTAAGAAAAGATCTCAAAAGGGGACTCATAGAACTCCCTAATTTGCATTCATTCGAGTCATTGTAGTTATCCTTTTATTTAATGTAAGAAGTTCTGTCTAGAATTGAAAAGTACATATATAAATTCTCCATTCTTATATAAAAGTATTCGTGGGGATTAATAATAGATATTACGTGGCCTGTAAGTCAAATCATACTTTCATGTATCTCATTTGTGTTTGTTGAAATGAAACTTATTTATTGTCATTTTTGTGTGATGTTTGTAACGAAGTCTATGAACATATGTAATGAACAAGTTAACTATAATGAGATCATAATATAAGGATATCTAATCTTTAAACATATGTTCTAAATATTTATGCTCATGCAATATTATGATCAAATTATTTGAAATGAATAAAACTATCTGATCCAACTCATATATGACTATAGATGAGCCTATAGCCATCAATGTGAAGACACCAAAGATAGATAGTAGGTGATTCTAAGAAAAAAAATTCACACTATATTAATCCATCTGAGTCTATGAATTTTACTATACTTAATTTTCAATTAAGTCGATGCAAGTAATAGTTATGTACATGATCCTTTGACTTGAGACATCAAAGATGTCATGTGGATGGATAACCGTGCTTTGATCATGAATTATCATGACACTATCTGGAAAGAGTAACACTATTTGATCTGACTTATATGATGACTATAACTGATCCTATGGCCATAAGGATAGAGACACCAAAGATAAATACTAGGTGATCTTTAGAGAAAAATTTTACTAAATTCATCTATATAAATCTATAAATGGTAGTATACCTAACAATCAATCAAGTTGATTCATATCACAATTGTTTACGTAATTACCCTAAATGGTATTATACTTAAGACACCAAAGACTGTGTTTTGATTATTACTTACGAATCTCTAGCTACGGGATCTCCAAAACTTTGTATATTAGATATGACATGAAGTCCTCGAAGCTAATCGTGTGATTAAGATGAGATTGTCTACCATCTATATTTGAGGAGATTAACTCAAAGAATGAGATACAATGAGAGTGAAAATATTAAAGAAATAGTTTATGATGATTTCTTTCACATATTAGTACTAACTTAGATGATGGACATTGGTGAACATAAACATAATTATGAGGGTTTTTGTAAAATGTTTGCATACTCAATATCTATAAATGAGGAGAGACCAACTAACTTAAGGTGCCCATGTAAGCCTTCTGAGAATTCTCTTCTTTTTTCTCTTTCTCTCTTAGTAAAGAGCATGGAAAGAGAAGATCCAACTATTCGGCCTTGTGTGGATATTGATAAAAGTTAAACACTTAAATAGCTTTGAGAACTCCTTCAAGTGAATCTTGTAAGCACGTATTATAATCTATACCAGATGATAAAATCGTCGGTTCTTGGTGCCTTGGTATTTTGAAGGTTCAATTCAATGTATTCCACTGCATGAAATGTTTTGATAAATATTTTTTGAAAGCTTATCGATCTCAAATCTCAACAATGAGCGTAGCCAAGTGTGTAAAGTCTATCAGACTTGACATATCAAAGATAAAGCTCTTTTATTTGATTCTCAATAATTGAGCTATATAGTGGTTCTTGAATTTGGGTAAAGAATTCATCTCATGGATCGAAATGGACAAAACATTTTGAGAGAAATAATAATATCTAGGCAACATGAATGTTTCAAGGAACACTATGCATCAATAAAACCTTTCATAAGATAAAACCCTATTCTTGTTGAGTAAGACAAATTACGTAAAACACACTCTTGTAGATGAGGATGGGGGGTGACTACCGAGGCGATATCCAATTTTAGAAATGACAAGACCATACATGATCCTTGAAAAAACTAACCTAGGCAAGAGGACTTGGATGATGAGGAAGCACCTCTTGAGATTACTTTTGAAGGTGACACAACTCTAAGGATGAGGAGGTACATGATGAAGACACATCAATGGGCAAAGCCAGATCCAAATGTCTTCAAAACTAATGTACCTTATCATCATGTTTTAAGTGGATACAAGCAAGGATGAAGACAATCTATTGGAACCCTTTAAATGTTGATGATCATCAAGCATATTTTATCATCTGTTTAAGTATCTTAAGGGCATGGCACACCAAGTAAGAAAAAGATCTAGTAGAACGCGACATTAGCTCATTCATGAAGAACTCGCTTCGACAAAAGGGAGTGACCTCAAAGCACCAATGATAACTAGTAAGAAAAGTAAGAATGACTTTTGAAAGAGCAAAGTTTATTGATGTTATGTTTGTGATGCTTGGGCATTGGGGTAATTGTTGGACATAGAAGATCAACTTTTAGATATTTGAAAAAGATAGATAGATAGATAGATAGATAGATAGTAGATAGATAGAATGCCATCTATTTAGGTATTTTAATAGATAGACAGATAGAGACATAGAGTCAGATAATTGATTGGTAGATAATCTATATAGGTAGATTACATACATAAAGATAACTATATAGATAGACACACAGAGAGGCATATAGTTATATCATAGATAGATATTCACTTACAAATATAGCATACATACATACAATGCATTGTATGTATCTCTCTCTCTCTCTCTCTCTCTCTCTCTCTCTATATATATATATATATATATATGTATATTGATGATGAGAGAGAGATGCACCGGCCTTCCTTCAGCGGTGGACAAACGCGAGTGGCCACTACCACCTCTAGTTCCGCCATTGACGACAGCATATGCTCCTTTTTTCGTCGAAAAATCTTACATCAATCTTCCTCGCGTTTTAAGAACTCCCAAGTCCTGACGTACTCCACTATCCTTCTTTCTGACACATCATTCTCCCACTGTGGACTTTCTCCTCTGATCTTTCTTCTGGAGTGTTTCTCCCTCCGGAAGAAAAGAAGCCAGCGGCTCCCCCACTCCCGGAAATATTGCGCTTCGGCGAATGGCAGATCGCATTATTCTAGAATTATGCCGCGGTGGAAAGCATCAAGCATGAAGAAATGATTGTCCTCTGCGTGAAGAAAACCGTCGCGTTGCGGATCTGGGTCGATCCTAGGTAGGTGACGGGAAGGTTTCCAGGATAAATTTTTTTTCTGTCCGATTCGTTCCCCCGGAAAATAATAATAATTGCTTGCTTACCCAAGATAGAGAAAAATAGAGTGTTTATATGAATGAATGAATGTATGCATGTATATACATATGAACATGGAGAGAGAGATGGCAGATAAAGAGGTCTAGAGAGTCGGAGAAAGATGGTGAAAAAAAGTTATGGAAAAAGCAAGAGGTTAAGACTTACGTCAGAGACGGATATAAAGAGAGATAAAGAGAGAAAGAGTCGAAGAGGTTTAGAGAGAGAGAAGTCTAGAGAGATATGAAAGAGAGAGAGAGAGAGAGAGAGAGAGAGATGGGAGAAAGAGAAATAGGTCTAGAGAGAAATAGGGGAGAGAGAGAGATCTCGAGAGAGATGGGAGGGAGAGAACGAGGTTTACAAAGAGTGGGAGAGAGAGAGATCTAGAGAGAGATGGGAGGCAGAGAACGAGGTTACAAAGAGAAGGAGAGAGAGAGGTCTACAAAGAGATGGGAGACAGAGAACGAGGTTTACAAAGAGATGGAGAGAGAGAACGAGGTTTAGAAAGAGATGGGAGATGGAGAGAGAGAGAAAGAGAGAGAGGTCTAAAAAAATGGGAGAGAGAAAGACAGGAGTCTGGAGAGAGATGAGAGATGGGACAGAGGGAGAGAGAAAGGCCTGCAACTCTATAGAGAGGGAGAGAGAGAGAGGGAAAGAGAGAGAGGATATTTCCCAGTCTCTACCATTCCATTCCGGTAAATCAACTAGCCAGCGACTTACCGCGCTGGTCGCCACTGAAGAAAGATACAGCCAGGCGCACGGGCCGAGCTCGGAGGAACGCAGCCGAGGGCACGACAGCATCCCATCGTGTTCGTAAAAGCGACCTGAGTGGCGAGACAGGAAGGAAGAAAAAGAGCTCTGGAGAGGGTGGGCCTCGTCGAACGAACATCTTACGTCATCGCATCAGGTTCTCCACGCGTGGCAAGAGTCCTCCTTCGACGCGTGTCCCAACTCCAGAGCACGCCTCTGCCGCTCGTCACCGGAAGCATCCATTCTCCGGTCGACGGTTCCGCTGCTCCGCCGGGATCTTTCATCCGTCTGGCGATTCGCGGACGAATCGTTATGATCGCCATTACTCGTTGTTGGACCATGTTAGCTTACGTCCGCTAGAAGGTACAACGCGATTGAACACGCCAGCAGGACGCGGGGCGCCTCATGCGTCTAGCCACGTGTTATCTAATTTTCTTTCTACGTGGCGAGCACCCATTCCCATGAGACAATAAATAGATCCTCCGCATGCTGGAACCATTTAAGCTCCAGCATGGAACGTTCCTCCATGACCCTGAAGGTACCGATTTCATTTCCTCTTTCCGGTGTTGACTTTTAGATCGCTGCGACCTCACATTTGGTCAACGTGGGCAGTTCGTAGATATCGTGTACCGGATCAAGCTCAAGAGAAGAAGAGATGCATCGGAGGAGAAAATAATCTTGAACGGAATAACAGGGATCGCCAGTCCGGGAGAAATACTGGCTGTTCTCGGACCTTCCGGGAGTGGAAAGTCAACGCTGTTGAACATCCTGGGAGGAAGACTACAAGGAAAGCACGGCGGCTTAGTGGTGGCCAACGGGCGGCGCCGCCTGGACAGATCAGTGCAGAAGAAAATAGGGTTCGTCACCCAAGACGACGTTCTCTATCCTCATCTAACAGTGAGAGAAACCCTGGTTTTCTGTGCGCTTCTCAGGCTTCCCGCCGGGCTCACGACTGCGGAGAAAGTTAAGGCGGCGGAGGAGGTTATCTCGGAGCTAGGGCTGACCAAGTGCGAGAACACTGTGGTGGGGAACGGCTTAGTGAGAGGAGTATCAGGAGGAGAGAGAAAGAGAGTGAGCATAGGGCATGAGATGTTGGTCAACCCTGATTTGCTTATTCTGGACGAGCCTACCTCTGGATTGGATTCAACTGCGGCGATGAGAGTGGTGGGGAGCTTGAGTGGATTGGCGAAGAAGGGGAAGACGGTGGTGGCTTCAATGCACCAGCCGTCGAGTATGGTTTATCAGATGTTCCATAAAGTTCTTCTTTTGGCGGAGGGAAGGTGTTTGTACTTTGGCCCGGGGAGGGAAGCCATGGATTACTTCGCGTCTTTGGGGTTTTCTCCGAGGTTCCTGGTCAACCCCGCAGACTTTATCCTCGATCTCTGCAATGGTAAGTTGAAATCGAGAGAGAGAGAGAGAGAGCGACGAGTTCTTTTCTGCAGATAGCGACTGATCTTGGCTATGACCAGCGGATTCAGGTTCTGAATCAAGCTGGGAGCGAGAGAGAGAAATGAATGGTCTTGAATCTGATCTGCGGTTTGGGAGTGGGCGAAGGGAAGGGAGAGAGGGACCCGCAAATGATGAGCGATCTTGGGTCATGAGCAGTAAAGAGAGAGGGGCACTTTCAGGGATGGAAGTAGACTGCGACAGGGAGTCAACGGAGCGATGATAGAGAGAGAGAGAGAGAGATAGAGTCAAAAGAGAGATGCTACGGATAGATAGAGAGAGAGAGAGAGATAGAGTCAAAAGAGAGATGATACGGATAGATAGAGAGAGGGGGGACGCCTATATATAGAGAGAGAAAGAGTGGATGATAAGGGCGATATTGACGGAGAGAGAGAGAGAGAGAGAGAGAGAGAGAGAGAGATGTCTGCGGTTTCTCACGTTCTTTCATGAGAAGCGGATTAAAGATTAAAATCTAACTCGTAAATCTGTCTCTTGCAGGAATCGCTCAAGGAGAGGACACGGAAAGGACAAGCGTGAAGCAAACCCTGATCTCATCCTACAGCAAATTCATCGAACCAAATCTCAAATCCTCCCTGCAAATCCTCCCAGCCGCAGACGAAACAACCTCAATTCTTCCATTTTCCTCCTCCTTCGAAAGCCAAGACAGTCTTAAAAACCCGAACTGGCTCACCCAGTTCTCCATCCTCCTCCAAAGAAGCCTCAAAGAACGTCGTCACGAATCCTTCAACTCCCTGAAAATAACCCAAGTTCTAGCCGCATCTCTCCTCGCCGGATCTCTCTGGTGGCGCTCAGATCCTTTTAAAATTCACGATCGCCTCGGTCTCCTCTTCTTCATCACCATCTTCTGGGGCGTTTTCCCTTCTTTCAACGGCGTCTTCACTTTCCCCCAAGAACGCGCTATCTTCCTCAAAGAGAGAGCCTCCGGATTTTACTCTCTCTCGTCTTATTTCATGGCTAGATCGGTCGGCGATCTTCCCATGGAGCTCGGTCTTCCTTCCATCTTCATCGTAATCACTTACTGGATGGCGAATCTGCGTCCTGAAGGAGCAGCTTTTTTTCTAACCTTGGTGGTTATTCTGGGATACGTTCTTGTGGCTCAGGGATTAGGGCTTGCCCTCGGAGCTGTAATGATGGATGCGAAGAAAGCTTCTACAGTTATCACAGTCATAATGCTGGCTTTTCTCATTACCGGGGGATTTTACGTGCAGAACATCCCCGTCTGTCTCTCCTGGCTCAAGTACTGTTCCTACAGCTTCTACTGCTACAGAATTCTCGTAGCTATTCAGTACAAGGGGGGGCAGCTTGACTTTCTCACTGGGCCTGATCGAGAGATGACCATCGCTGTCAGCGTTGGAGCTTTGGTGACCATGTTTTTAGGGTTTCGGTTGCTGGCTTATTTCGCTCTGAGGAGGATGACGGTCTGAGGCAGAGGGACTTGATTAGGGTTTGGGAGCACTGATCTGGCAGCAATCAACAATTCTCCTACTGATGGACGGCTCCGATGACCCGGATTAATGACGAAATCTCTGATTAAGAATAAAACTTTTTCTACTTGCTCTGAAAATCGGGGGGCCCGGAAGGCAACGGTCGAGATTGAAAGGATGTGTTGTAGATCTGATCTTGTACAGAATTGACGGTTCAGATATGAGAAACGCGAGCTTTACATGAAATATCGATGATTTTTTTTCTAGGAAAAATTGACTTATCCATGAAAAAAACTCGAGGTGAACTAGAGAGATTTATTCAGTGGCGGAAGCTCACTGATCGGCGACCGAGAAGCGCAGAATCCCCGGCATGTCTGCCGGAGTGCGGTAGGTACACCGGCGTGTCCACCACCGAACAAATCTCCATGCAGCTGCCATGAAGTCCGAGAAATCCAAACCGCTGCGCAATCGTCCTCCGCCGCCCCCCAACCTTCTTCCGGCGCTCCGACCCCGACGAGCACTTGAACAGCGCCGCCTCAAACGGGTCAACTCCCACCGGCGGACTAGATTTTCCCGTTGGCGCCGTCGCCGGCGGCAACGGCAGCGACAGCTCGCGGCGAGTCTGCTCGGCCGCGCTGAGAAGGCGCCACCTTGGCACTCCGGGCCGCTCCTCCCACGAAAATGGGATAACAGTGTAGGTCGGCGACGGGGAGACTGGCGGCGCCGTCGTCGACTTGGGCGTTGTCATGGGAGAGCTCGATTTCATGGGTTTCCAAGCACGTCTGAGGAAGAAGGGCCTCTTGATCTTATAGAAAATGCTTTTTGACCCGGTAATCCTTGTATTTAGGTTTGACCCCGGCCGCACGCCACCAGAAGTCGCGGGATTTGTGCCGAATAAAATAAATGAAAAATGTCAGAGCCGACGAAAGGACAACCGTGCAAATTTGTTCTCCGGGGAGTATATCAGTAATTTAAAATATCATTTTGGTGCCTGTATTAAGTTTCTCACGTGATGGATTCTCGTGGGCCCATTTGCAGTGGCGCAAGCGCTAAAACTATTGGGCCCGATGGCCGTTGCAAGCGCCGGCAAATGCACTGATTGGGCCCGCAGGCTGTCGTTTTCCGGAAAATAGGCCAACTTCCACGCATCGAAGATTTAATGCTCGCAGAATTAGACATTTGAGGGTGGGGACCACAGAGTCTCTCTCTCTCTCTCTCTCTCTCTAGCTCCATTAAAATATTTTACATAGATGTATTAACAAATTAACATAGAAATACATAAATGCAAACATCCACATGTGTTCTCGATTCCGGCCCCGTCTTTGTCAAAACCCTAATCCTACACTTAAGACCGGCCCCCTGCCCCGGCACCGGCCTCGGCACCGGCCTCGGCACCGGTCCCGGCCCCGGCTCATGCCCAACTTGAAAACCTAAACTTAACCTCGGGTCGTATAAAATTAAATCCTTCTTTAAATTAATATCATTAAGATGAAAGTTCTTACACTCAAAATCAGCACTTTTTTCTAGGTTCATGCAGCAATTAGCCTATCCCATCTCAATCTATAACCTAAATATCATTGAGCAAGATACCCCAAATGATCTAAACAAAATTTATCGATGAAAAATTAGCAAAGAATTCCTAAATTTGAAAATGGAAAAACATGAATAGATTGAAAGAGACATTGCTTTATTAATGCATGAATAAATACTTTGTCTTATTTACTTCAATTTTAATGTTTGGACCATTTCCATCCTCTTAGATTCCATTTGACTTCTAGATCCAATCAAATTTTTGTCTAATTTTTCGTAAATTAAAAATCTAAAATAATATTGTCAACGAGCTCGGATCTTTGTAGTCGGCTAGTATTCTAGCAATATTCAAAGAACTCGTAGACGAAAAAAGTCAACGGAGTTAACTTCATGCAATTATTGAAACAATATAAACATAATCAGATCACTCGACGACAAACTCAAGAAAATGATTGTTCATTTCAAAGACAAAAAGGTCAACAGGGAAATTTGACCCACCTCCAATCCGGCATCCCCGATAGTAGTTGACTTTTTTAGTTGACAATCTCGCCAACGTCGGCGCCATTCATCTCGCAGTGACTTCTCCTCCCTGGAAAGATTTCATGCGAATTTTCTCGCAGATATCTCGTCCGTAGAAGGATTTCATGGAACTTACCTCACGAGGCCTGACTTCGGTCGTCGTCTCCATCGTTTGTACTCGGAAGGATTCGGTGACAATTTTCTTACACTGATTTTTCATACTCGGGAGGATTCTGTGGGAATTTTCTCTGAGGGCCGAGACCATTCATCGTGTTGACGAAGAACCTTACGCTGATTTCTTGTACTCGGCAGGATTTCGTGAAATTTTCTCGTATGGTCGACACTGTTCATCTGCTCGATGAGATATCATACAGCAGCTGTTGCCACCCGGAAGAGAGACTTCTGACTTTTTTTGCACTTCTGAAGCTTCTTCGAGGTACGGATTATGGGAAAAAAGGATAGGTCAAAGGGTAGAGGAACGCGATGAGAGAACCCTTGAACTTTGACGACCTCGCCAAGATATCCAATGTGAAACCAGTTAGATCCCGCAGAACACAAAGCGATGGGGGGAGAGAGAGAGAGAGAATGAGAAGAAAACATGTAGAATCAGAAGGAGAGGAAGAAGACGGCGAGCCACAACACGAAATTCCGCAAGTGAAAACCCGAGAGAGTACTAGAAACTGTGAAGTTAATCTTCCAGTCGTACCATCCATGTATCTACATTCATGCATTGATACATTCATCCATGCATGGATGGATATGCTTGCTTATAGACGTTGTCAGGCTGTGTATTGCCATTTCTGCAGCATTTCCCTGCGGAGGAGAGTTTCATGAACATTACAGTAACCTCCTCCGGCGGGTTTCTTGTGGGCGACTCTCACGCCCCCTCAATGGCCTCCGCGGCCTTCTCTTCCCCCAAGAAGGCACCTTTTCAATGAGAGCTTGAGGTTCGAAGAGATCTGGAGAGAAGGGTCTCAAGCGGCGTTCTTGAAATGTCCGGAGCAAAGGGACCTTCTCGTCGAGAGATGAGGGGGCTTTGAAACAGTTGCAGAGGATCAGTTCCTTGAGGATTGACGAGAGAACTCTTCCCTCTGTTTATCTCCACGTTATCTTGTTCCAGAGGTCACTGTTTCATATTTGTAAGTCCGCTTGCTTCATCTCTTCTCCATTTTTGAATGGAAAAAGCCGGGGATTCGCTCCAAGAATTCAACCATAAATGTCCAAGCATACACTTGTAACATTCATGCATTCATATTTGAATGAATTCCTCAGAACATGCGGAAATCCATACTTCCATTACTCCATACTTCCATAAATTCATAGAATAGTTCATAGACACAATCATCTCTACATTCATACATTTGTGCATACATAATCTATGCATATATTCAGATATACATATGCATTCATACATTCATGCACCCGTATGTCATTCATAAATCCATACATGATTCATACATTCACACAAGTCCACATTCATCTACACGTTTGTACATTCATGCTTCCATGCCTACGTTCATGCATGCATATGTGAATCATGATATGCATGCATGAGATATATTCATCTATACATGATAAATGTGTGAGCGATACATGGAATTTATTATGAATCTATATAGCGAATCACATGTAATACATTAGATTAGTCAATTATTCAAAATGGGGAGGATGGTACAGTTAAAAAATTAAATTTATTTTGTGCTTGAAAATTAATGATGAAAAATATAAGAATACATAGTCAGAGTGATGGGGAATGGAGGCAAGCACCCCAACCCCATTATTGGAGCCGATAATCATCTAATATTAAGATTTATTTTTCTATTTTATCTTGTAATTCCCTTTTATTTTATTTTATTTTTAAGTTGTACCTTTTATTTCCATGGCCTATAAATAGGCTACCCTTGTAGAAGTAAAACACACTTTTCTAAGCCTTCGTGTAATTTCTTGTGTTTTTTATGTATGTAAAAAAAAAGGAATCCTAAACTCTCTCCCCCAACATTAAAATAATAATAATAAATAAATGCCCCAAATGGCTCCTTCTCATGATGATCCTCCCCATCTCTCTCTCAAGCTATCTAGACATCCAGCTCTTTTAAAATCAATGCTCTCCAACTATCTCTAATTTGACGACAGTTGAGCAGCGATCTCTTTCTCTCACGACAGTGATCCAAGCCCTCCCTCTCCCTCTCTCAATCTGTCAAAGCACCTCGATGCCTAGACATTCTATGTTAATGAAGTCATCATCTGATTTTGATTCTACCCATCTCTGTTAGATTCTCATTCCTTGGAATCTAGGCCATCCTCTTTTTGATATTCTAAACTTGATTCCCAAAAAAGTTATCTGATTTTTATTTTCCGTTTGGTTCAAAAAAATGTATTGTTCTTTTCAATTCAAATTCAGATTTGTGTATCTTTATTCCTAACTGCTACTCTTCTATTTTTGTTTTTCTATTTCCATCCTTATTCATTTTTTTGAGTTTCTGATTTCAGCTTCTTGTTTTTTGATTTTCATAATTTCGTTTTCTGTTTTCTTTAATCCATTTGAAATCTCCAAAGTCTCCTTTTTCTTACCATTAATCTGTTTTTCTAATTCTCAGACATCTCATCTATTGCGTTTCTTGAACCTGATTTCTAATTTCCAGACTTTCATTTTTCTGTTTTTAAATCTGTTTTAAAAAAAACCAAAATATAATTTTATAAATTTTTTCAAAATGTGTTTTAAAATCTCTAAAATCTCATTTACCCCTTATTTTGGATGTATTTTTAAAATTTTTCAAATCTCATTTTTCTGATTTTCAAATTTTTTTTGAAAATTTCATTTTTCTATTTTTCAAAAATCATTTTCTGATTTCTGATTTTCACAAGTCTATTTTTAAAAATCATTTTGTGATTCTCTTAATTTGTGATATCACTTAGGGAATATTTTGCTTTATGAAATTGTATCGAAAGGTTTGAGTGAAATTCTTTAGTTCTAATTTTATTTATTGATCTAAAACACTTTAAAGTTATGATTGTATCCTCTCTAAAAACTCTAATTTCTACCTAGTTTAGAAAAATCTTATGGTGAATCATTAATCAAATTAGAGTTGAGGTTAAGAATTAACATTTTCAGTGTGAGAAGGATCTACGTCAAGGGCAACTCCTAAGAAAATCATTTCATAATCTATTTATTATCAAGCTGTATTCGGGATCATCATCACATTCATATTCAAAAGATATTTTTAAGACTAGCATGCATTATTCTTCATATTATTACGACATTCTAGGTCAAGGAAACCAAGAGTTAAAACTACATTAAAAAGTCAAAGTCATCCTTAGCAAGTCAACTTCAACTTTTTAGGAAGTTTTAATTTTAGCAAACTTGTTTCCTTACTTTCAATTCAAAATATTTGTAGTTAATTGTTCTCGTTTGTTAAGTTTGACTCCTTTGTTTATCTCTATATTTTATCACTCACACACACTAGGTTGACTCTATGAGATTCCTACTTACCACTGAGGGTAAAGGGGAGATTCTTTGGTGAATTAGTGTATTAGTTAACTGAGGATGAGTCTAAGGAGCTGACCATAAAGTCAACTTGAGGAGCATTTTATTTTAACGTAGCATGAATATGCAAGAACGACGATGAGAAACCTACTTAAAGCATGCATGGATTGGTGGCGAGATTTGAGGACTTTAGAGAGGTAGGCAAGCGCAAAGGGAAGTAAGGAGTGGTGTGCGAAGCTCTTGAAGTCGGCCCTTGAGAGACAGGATGAGCAGCAATGTATCAAAGGAGGATGGCAAAGTGAGGTTGATAAGTAAGAGTGGGCATAAGTCAGATTTGGAAGGCCATGTTGTAGACTTTGATATAACTAACCCAATCAACTAGTACTTTCTTGTGGGGGACTAACTAGGTGACGAGAGGCTACAAGGGGATTGTCTCCCCCTAGGATTGGCATGGGGGTTTTGATACCCTACTGATAACATGTAATTTTATGCATTAATATCAAGCATTTTATGCACTTCTTCTTAAAACTTGAATCATAATTGCATGTTATCATGATTTAAATTGATTAAAATGATAATTCTTATTTTTTTAAAGGATATTCTTGATTTTAAATATAAATTAATAACATTCTATGAGAATTTGATGACATTGATTCATCAAGAAGATAATTTCTTTGATTATAAAATAAAAATTATTATCTATTTATCATTTAAACTGTCTTTATTAAGATGAAAAATATTTATGAATGTATTTTATCATGAATTTTATTGAAAAAATTTATTTTTATGAGGAAGTTCAATTTTTTCTAGTTTTAATCTATAGAAATCAAAACCTTTAAGAAATGACTTTTTAAATATAAGAAAATATATAAATAAAAAGAGGAGAGAGAGTTTACTCTCTCTCTTCCTCTTCTTCTGTCTCCCTCCCTTCTGCTCTCCCTCTCTCTCAACCTCTCCTTGTCTTATTCCATCATTCTCCCCCTCTTTCTCTCTTGCACGACAGATTTTTGTTACATTTAAGCTTTCTCATCTGCCTTCTCCTTCTTCTCCTTCTTCCCCTTCTTCTTCTCCTTTTATTATTGCCATAGCCACCTTGCTCCTTCGTGTGCGTACTGGGGAGAGGACATAAGAAGTTTTCTTCTATCCTCCTCCTCTTCCCTTCCTCTTTCTCTTTCACGCGATGGAAAATTTTCCTTCGCACACTCCTCTCCTCTCCTTTCCTTCCTTCCTTTTCTCCATTTTCTTTCTTCATCCTTGATAACATGCAATTTCATGCATTAATATCATGCATATTGTGCACTTTTTCTTAAAAATATAATCATAAATGCATGTTATCATGATTTAAAATGATAATTCTCATGTTAAAGAGGATATTCTTGATTTTTTATAAACTAAAAACATTTTATGAGCATTTAATGACATTGATTCATCAAGAATATAATCTTCTTTTATTATAAAATAAAATTTCTATAAATTGCCTAATTAAAATGCCTTTATTGACATGAAAATATGTATAAATACATTTTATCATGAATATTAGTGAATATATTTATTTCTATGAGGAAGTTAATATTTTCTTTGGATAAGAGCTTATTTAAATTTTAAGGTGAAAAAATAGGATTTTTAATTGGCTAGTCAGTAGAAAAGAATGTACAAATTGATCATTCTTCGTGTATCAAACATCATTTCTAGTGAGTTTCTTCTCTTATCTATTTATTCCTTGTATTAGATGCAAGACGCTAAGTCTTGATAAAATATATGAGCACTTGAAGGTTTGTTATGATTAGAGAGCATTGCTAGAGTGTGTTTTCATAGAGACTTCTTATATTAGAATCATTTTCCATTACTCTTTTCCATTTTCTCTATCTTTTTATTTATATTTTCATATTTTCAAACCCTAAAATCACTTTTCAATCAATCAAAGGTTTTCAATCTTCGAAAGGAGTTTGGAGGCATTTGGTTAAGTCATTTCATTTTACACATGCATCTTCTTCTTCTCATCGATCATCTTCACTTTCCTAATAAAAAAATACCCAAAAAAGTCCTTGATTTCAATCTTTTAACCTTCTTCCTTCTAGATTAAACTTTGACTCGCCACTATTCTAAATTTTAAATTTGAATTCGAAGAGTTGAGTATAATTTTGATATGTGAATTTGCGCATTAACTATAATTTTATGAATATCACCTACTTAGTATAAAAAAATATGGTATACAAGGGATGTGAGCATTTGGTCAAATAACTAATGTATTCAAAGAGAGAATTAGAAAATATAATCGCATAAAAAAAACTAATGCATCGCCCCTTGCCCATTATTGCACCATCCAGTTAGGGTAGATCAAAATCAAGGTCCACCAAATGGGAAAATGTTTGGTACATTGTTTTTTGTTTTTATTAGATCATATATTCTAGGTTACATTCTATCAAAGATTAGTTATTTCTTTGGTAAAATGGGAAAATTGATGGCATATTTCCATCAAAAGAATATATCCTTAATGATAACATAAAATTTATACTAGTAATTATATGATTATTAATACAAATTAAGACATAAACCATTCCATTCTTATACATGTGATCATACTTTGAGTTTATATCTACCATTCTATGAAATTTAAAGTTATACTATCAAAATGCACTATTTTAGGGATAATCATAAATAATTAAAGTGAGATACTTGAGATTAGATTATTTCCAATTTATACTTGAGTTTATAATTGAGTTTTAGTATCAAATAATAAGGGAAAATATTTGTATACATATTTATTTTTTAGTTTTATTTTCTAAAAGAAATGAGTATATTTTTTATATAAAAAATTATTCTCTTGTTATTGATGAAATTTGACCTTTTAGAATGATAGATTATATAATTTCTTATCAAACAAAAAAATTTGGATTAAAAAGGAGTTATATTTTGAAAGTTATAAATTTTCTAATTTTTAGGGATTTTTCTAAAAAATTTCTGAATTTTTTAAGATTTATTTTGAATTTATTTATATTTAAAATAATAAAAATCACTTTTTATTTATCGCGCTGATGTGGTGGATGATGTGGCGGCGTGCTTGCGTGGTAACATATGCACATGTCACGTGGCGGCGCATGTATATATATGTGCGTATATTAATAGGTTAAACATCTTTTTTAAGGATATAAGCTAACCTATTATCGTGGTCCTCTATTTATACTCAATAAATGCCAAAATTTTTGCCATGTGAGACTATGTTTTTACTTCTTATATGTGGCGCATTCTGGAGTGTGCGATCAAGTGAATTAATCACTATCGTAGATTTTCACATTATTTGTGTTATAAAATGGAGTGAATCTAGGCCGTCCATCAAGGGAGTTATAATGATCTAGATTTAATCCACCTGATGGACTCCTCAAAGAGGCACGTGGGGGTCCACGGACGATCAAACAATGAGCTTTTCCCCACTATCCATGTGTACATGATGACGCAGAAAAATGTGGACACTCTATCATAAATTTGATGGACACAACTTAATGACGTTGATTCATCTCCGAGTGTTTCATCTGAGCCATTGATCGAAGATGAAGAGGCATATCAAACGACTACGCCCAAATTTTACATATTTATACCCCCCTTCTTTGACAATGTAAATTATTCTCAGATGTTTCTATTGATCAAACTATTTAGACGCCTCAATCCTTGAATCTCTTCATTTCTTCCTCTTCAATATTCATTTCTGCATCCAAAGAGCATTTGAAATCAAGATTTTTTTTGAGAGAATAAGGAACTTGAATTCCAGATTTTTGGTTTTCAAAACACGAAATGAAAAGCCTTGATCAAGTGATGAATTGGTTCATTTTAAGTGCGATTTTGGGCTAGATTACGTGTTTTCTCCCTAATATTTCTTGTTGTAGCATTAGATTTCAATTTCAAATAGTAGAATAGTCAAATTCTCTGAATTTTCGAAGTTTTCTCTCTCTTCGGGATTAATTTTCTACCTAGATTTTGCTCTTTGATTTCTCCACGAAGATTGATCCAAATTGAGCAATTTTTTATTTCATGGATTTGTCTTGGTGTTTTCTTTCCAAAAACACTTAAATGTCTAATTTCTCAACTCATTTTTTCATCTAATTTGATCGAATTTGAAGAATACGTCAAAAATCCCCCTAAATTTGTGTGGATTCAACCTTATTCATCATTATACTAATCATTTCATGATTTAATCTTAAAATTGGTGAGTTTAGTATTTATTTTGACACAAATTTGTGTGTTTTCAACAACTGTGTTAATTATTCTTGTTACTTTACCTTTGAGGTGTATTAGTAGTTGATTTACGATGTGTGAAGAAACAACAATATCTTTTCAAACTTTGGCTCTTATGGATGAATTGGAAGTGTATCAACCTCTTAACGATGATAATCTTATGATTAATGGCCAATGAGAGGAATTGGCATTGTCTATTTGTATCATTAGACTATTGCTGAGTTAGCATCACAAGTTCCAAAAAGAATTTTGACATCTCATGAGTTTTATGCTTTATACGATATGTTATCTACGTTTTTATGAATCCTATATGAGGGTTGTCTAACACTTTATCAAATAAAAATCATGTAATTGTTTACATGTAAATTCATACATTCATATCATGCATTTTATGTATTTATTTCTATAAATATGATCAGAAAAGCATGCTACCATGGTTTTAAATAATTAAAAGGATTATCTTTATGTTTAAAAGGATATTCTTGATTTTGTATATTTTTATAACATGTTATAATCAGTTATTGACATTGATTTATCAAGAAGATAATCTTATTTACTTATAAAAATAAACTTTCTATTTATTTCCCATTTAAAATACCTTTATTGAAAAAATATCATGTTTTTTATTGACTAAATGTATTTCTACAAGGAAGTTGAGATTTTTTTGGAGTTTTTGGAATTTTTTTGGGAATTTATAGAGGTTGAAATAAGAAATAAATTTTAGGAATAGGGAAACACTTTTTTTAATTATTTTATTGACTTTCAATAGGATAGGTGATGTGTCGGCCCTTGATTGGTTAATAGGTTTCTCTCTCTTCATTGAAAAAAAAAGAGAGTAATCTCTCTCTAGTCCGGTGGAAAATTTTTTCCATTTTATTGCACATAGATTTTGCTCCATGATAACATAAAATTTATATATGTAATTATATGATTTTTAATACAAATTAAGACATAAAACTTTTCATTCTTAGAGATGTTATCATACTTTGAGTGCATATCTATCATTTCATGCAATTTTAAGTTATACTATCAAAATATATTATTTTAGGGATAATTATGCATAATTAAATAATATATTTTAGAGTAGATTATTCTCATCTATATTTGATATTATAATTAGTTTTTAATGTTACATAATATGAGAAAATATTTTTTATATACTCATTTATTTTTCTAGTTTTAATTTCTAAGAAAAATGAGTGTATTTTTTAAATAAAAATTTATTCTCTTGTTATTTCTTAAATTTGACTTTGGAGAATGATAGTTACTTATTTTATGATCCAAACAAATAAATTTAGATTAATTTGGAGTTGTATTTTGGAAGTTATAAATTTTCTAATCTTTAGGAATTTTTCTAGAATTTTTTGGAATTTCTTTGGATTTATTTTTTATTTAATTTTGATTTAAACAGTAAAAAATATTTTTTTTATTATTGCACACTGGCGTGGAAGCTAACACGGTGGAGTGGATTACGTGTCACCACGTGCCAACGTGTACACGCGCCATGTGACACACGCTTGTGCATGTGCGCACGTGTGTCATTAGTGGATTAGGCATCTATTAATGGATAAAAGCTAACCCACTAAGAGCTGACTCCCCTTATATACAAGATTTTTGCCATGTGGGACTATTTTTTCTCTCTTTTTATGCGTAGGTGACGTGGCGCATTCTGGAGCGTGCGATAGTGTGAATCAATCATGATTGTCGATTTTCATCACCAAATCATTTTCAAAACAACTTGATCTCAATCGCTCATCTGAGGAGTTAAACATCTAACATTTAACCGTACCTGATTGACTTCTTTGGACAGGTGTACACATCAAGAGCGTCTGATAAAGATCAAACGACGGCTATTATGCGACGCTTCTTTTTCATGCAACGACGTGACAAAATCTTAGCATTTCATCGCAAATCTAACGGCCACGACCTAATGGCATCGATTTGCATTATTGCATTACATCTGATTCATTGATTGAAGATGAAGAGAAAGATTGAACAGCTTTGTCCAAATTTCATTTATTTATACTCTCTCTCTCTTCTATGGAAAATACATTCTTGGATGTTTCGAGTAATTAAATTGTTTAGATGTCTCAATCCTTGAATATCTTGCTTTCTTCCTTTTCTAGACTCATTTATGTGTCCAAGGAGTGGTTGACAGTGAGATTTTGTCGAAAAAATAGAGAGATTTCACCTCTTGAATTTCGAATATCGTTTTCAAAAATGCACAATGAAAAGCCTTTGATCTTACAGTCAATTGGATTATTTTTTAGTGCGATTTGGTGTTAGATTATGTGTTTTCCTCCTAAAATTTCATCATGTATCATTAGATTTTAAATTTGAAGCTTAATATAGATTATTTTTTAGAAATTCTATCAAATTCTCTCTTCGCGATTGATTTTTCTCTCTAAATTTTGCTCATTGATTTCACCGCGAATACTGATCCAAATTGTGTGATTTTTTATTCTGTAGATTCATCTTGGAGTTTTCTTTCTAAACTTAGTCAAATTTCTAATTTCTCGCCTCAATTCCTCATCCGATTTGATCAAATTTGAAGAACACCTCAAAAATCCTTATTTGTTCATGGATTTGACTCGTATTCATCATTACACCAATTATTTTTTTATCAAAACTTTTACTTGGTGAGTTTGGTAATTTTTTTGACCCACATTTGTGTGTTTTTAACAACCGCACGAATTTGTCTCGTCACTCCATTGCCTCTCCTTTGTCTCCGCCTCCATCCATGCCTCGTTCTCTACCTTCATCTCTGTCGTTGCCACCTTCTCCACCTTCCATTGTCGCCGCTTTGATCTCCACCTCCATCTATGCATTATATCCTCTTTCCCTCGTGCGCAATAGAAAAAAAATTGTTGCATGTAAATTCTCTCTCTTCTGTCACTGTCTCTCTTTCTCCTCCTCCACAATACTTTTATCTTTCATTTACATTCATTGAGACAAAATTGTACTCATTGTCATTATTGTATGATATTTATAATGAAATATTTGAAATGATCAAGTGAATTATGATGAGATCATAATGCAATGATCATTGGGCTTTAAACATATTTTTTAAATATTCTTATTCATAGGATATTCGAAAAGGACATCCAATTACCTGGAAAGGATAACACTATTCGATCTGACTCTTGTGATGAGTATGGCTAATCATGTGGCCATCGGTGTGGAGACACCCAAGATAGATAGTGGATGCTCTTTAGAGAAAGAGTTCATTGAATTGATTTGTAAGAATCCCTAAATGGTATTATGTCAAACTGTCAATCAAGATGATTCATGTCATAGTTGTGTATGTAGTCCCTTGACCTAAGGCACCAAGGACATCTTGAGGATGGATGCTCGTGTTTTTACTAGGACTTACAAATCCCTAGCCATGGGATCTTCAAACCATCACAGATAGTATACAACATGAAGTCTTCAAAGGTGAATTTAGTGGTCAAGATGGGATCATCCACCCTTGGAATAAGAGGAGATCAACTGATGGAGAATTATTTTGAAACATGAACACAAGGGTTCTAAGTGAACCTATCCTCCTCCTCCTCCTCCTCCTCTTTATCCAACAACTTGAGAAATTATCCATTCATTAAATGGATGAAGAATACCTCTCTAAATAATTCAAAGAGAGTGTAGATCTTAAGGGAATTATCTTCCCTCCCTCCCCTATTTTATACTGATCTAAAGATTCATTTGGTCAAAGCATTTAATCCTTATCTTAGAAACCTAGAATTCCTTGAGTGGACCAAGTCAACCATCCCATTTCATTTGATATAGGTTCCCTATTTTCCAAACCTTATCCACCATATCATAGGTACCTTATATCATTTTAATTGATGATCTCAAAAGAAAATCAGTAGGAAACCTCTTTGAATTACATCCCTTATTTTCTTTGAAACCACCTCTAGTTAGAATCATAGGAGAGATCAATCACTCATGGAAGAAACTATCTTCTTAACCTAGTCAAGACAAGACAATGACATGAGTCAACCATGCAATCACAAGCTTATAATCAGCATGAAGAATCTCCCATAAAGAAGACAGCCATTAAGAGGGCAAAGAGAAAATTTAGAATCAGTTATGACAAGCCTGAAAGAAGTTTCTAGCAAAGAAAATCACCTCCCTTCTAACAAGGCCCTCACGGCTGATGAGAAAGAGGAAATTTAATCTTCTATCTACTGGTGAACAGCCCTTTTAAATCACTGCCACCTTCTACAAAGATATGTCACTAAATTCCGTTGGAAACCAAGCTTGTATGAAGAGCAAGAGAATCGCTCTTCGAAGACTAGTCAAGATAAATTGAAGAAGATCTCTACCACAAAAGAGGACTAACCGGTCGAGCGGAGATTAATTAGCTCCTCAGTTTCATCCTCAAGATGTACTACTCCAACAAAGGAAATCGACCTGAGAAGACTGAGCAGCGATTCTTCTGATGCATTGGACGAAAGCCGACTGAGAGATCTTGACGGACAAAAGCAAACACAGGGCACAGAGTTTCATCCATGATCTTCGTCTAGTCATCCCTAGCTCTCTTGAAGGATTTAGGATGTCCCTAACAGAGAGTAATGTTGCTGAGCAATCTCTCCACAGCTGAAGAATAAGCTTCAACATAAACGGCTTATGAAGACGGTGTTGATGATCGAAACGCCTCCTCGAGTCAAGATACCTGAATTTAGGGAGCTGACACGTCAACCTCTTCACTCCTCAAGGTATCGCTGTTACTGACTATCACGGGACGTCGCCGAGAACTCTTCAATCATCTGCCCAATCGGCGTGGACTTCTAGCCTCTACAGTCGATCGTTTTCACTGACAAGCCCTGCGAGAAATGATAGCAATGAGACGACAGACGATATTACATCATATGATCGCGGCAATAACTTTCAGAGAAGACAACCGAGGTGACGGAAATGCAGCGTCCACCTTCTCCAGGTTCAGAGAAATCCGAGTAAGCCTTCGCAACATTGAAGGACGTGATGATCGGATCGAAATAATCTACATGGATAAGCTCTAACGAAAAACCGAGAAATAATCTGGTCTAACATGATGGTCGGACTGAAATAATCTGGAACAAGACCCGAAGAACTCCCCGGGAATGCAAATTCATTTGGCGATCACAACAGAAATGGGCGACAACGCTTATTAAGGCGCCTTCATGAATAGAATCACTATCACCATCTGCTACCATTCTTTCATCATAGCACGGAGTGAACGATAAAAACGTGAAGTCGGGTCAACCGGTCAACCACTTCCTACACCACGTATTAACTTTCTTATGGCACAACCCATTTGGCAATCGCGCGATCAAAGCTAATAATGAATCAAGTGGACAGCCATTGTGGAACCTATCAGAGTCTAAATGAGACTCTCCAAGGATTACGCCACTAGTCGTTCGAGGACGGAGATTACCGTGAAGCGACGTTTCACGTAACTGCCTTCTTCTATTTTCTATAAAAACGAAGATCTGTAAGAGAACATAAGAGAGTTTTTTGAATGAAATATTGGTTACTGGTTACGGTTTTACCTTTGTGTCGTGTTCTTCCTGTGCTTCTCCCGCAACCCTATCATCTCCATTCTATCTCTCTTTCCCTTTCTCCCTCCTTTCTGTCCGCCTTTCATCCACTTCAAGTCTGAAGCCCATCGAGGATATTCAGGATCGTTTGGTGATCTCGGAAGCATCATCTTCATCGTCGCAAGTCAGGTATCATCCTCACTCGTTGACCGTGAATATAGTTCGCATTCCTAAATCTTTAAGTCCAACGTTTGACTCTTTGTCCTCTCTAATATCTCCCCGTCACCATATTAGTTTCCGACGCCCTCTCATCCATTTCCGATCCCCTCTCATCTTACACCCCCTCTCCCTATTTCCCTCATATAATATATAACATATAACATATATTTCCGCCCCTTCTATCTCTTCCGCATTCTTCTCTTCTTATCGTCATACCCGTTTTCTACTTCTTCCCCATTTATTATTCTTCCCTGTTATAACTATAATCCTTATCACTATTCCGAAAATCTCACTATCCTCTCCTCTATTCACAGTCATAATATTATTCTCTTCTCTTATTAAGTATCTTATCAACCTTATTAAATCATTATATATCTTTCTATTCCTGAATTATTCTCTACTACATCATCTCTGAATTAATTTACATATTCCTCTTGATATCATTCATAGATCCTCCCTAATTTGTAGGAATATTATCCATTTTAGTAATATCCTACATCATCAACTCAAGAAATGTGATGCAATTAAATCCTTGACCAATGAAGTAAAAATATTAGAGAAGTTGTTCTCGATGATTTCTTACTCACATTAGTACTAAATTGAGTAACCAATTAGGGTTTGATAGTTAACCATACCCTAAGTCATTCATGAGTCTCGCCTAGATAAATGGGTTATATGTACATGGTAAGTGATGATGACAAGGTTCCGTGAAAGAGTTTTGATATACTCTATATCTCCCAAAGCACGCACCAGTGTAGCTTAGCACCAATTGAGCTAGCAATTAGGTTAAATCAATCCTTAGTCAATTAATTTATATGCTAATATAGTTGATTGATATTCAAAACTAATAAGTGTTATGGGGGTCGATAGAGTTATTAACTTGCGAGATATATGGACTTAGAGGGTCACACTGATGTAGGCCAGACTGTAGCCCAGGAGCCCATTTTCTACTATTATGGACATGTTCTTATCGGAGGCCCACTTAAAGCTTTTTGGGCCTTGGGAGAATCCCTAGAACCTAACACATTTGTTAGAAAATCTCCTAGGGACCACAAATATCACTAACACCCATGGACCTTGACGCAGCCTTAGCGTAGGAACAATAAAGAGCAGCGGCTTGAATCCGCAAGCCTTGGTCTTCAAGAAGAATTAGAGTCTGAATCCACAGAACTAACCGCTTCAACCCTTGAATCCACAAGGGGGTGTACTTGAATCCACAAGCATAGAGCACTCTCTAGTAGGGAGAACACTCAAAGGAGAAAGCAAAGCTCTTAAAAAGGAATAACTTCAAATTGTGTTCAAGTGTTACAATGGGGGGCCTTATATAAGCCTCAAAAAGTGAAGGGTCGTCCAAGTGACAAGACCCATGAAAAGACAACACAAAAGTCTTGAAAATACAACTCTGACAGCCTGCATGTGTTAGAGACAGAAGTGACAAAAGCAAAAGTGAATCTTCTAGGCCTTGTCAGGCCTCTCCAAAAAGATATTTGTGGTTTCCAAGGCATGACATAAATATTTTTGGTCCCTAGGAGATTTTCTGACAAATGTGTTAGGTCCTAGGGATTCTCCCAAGGCCCAAAAAGCTTTAAATGGGCCTCCAATAAGAACTTGTCCATAATAGTAGAAAATGGGCTCGCGGGCTACAGTCTGGCCTACATCACACACTCATAAGGTCCATGGGTGTTAGTGATAATAAAAATAAATATCAAGGTTTTTATGAAAATTGTATATTCTAATAGTTTATAAATAGGGGGAGAACAACCATAAGGGTGCCTATGCGAGCCTAGTGGAAACTCTCCCCTTTCTTATTTTCCTCTTGTGGTGACGAGTGTTCTTGAGGAGATTCAATTGTCCAGCAATCATGTGGATACATCAAGAGGCCGAATGTTTAAATGGCTTGAAGAACTCATTTAGATAATCATTATATGTGTGAATTTTCTTCTATACTAGATAAGAGGATCATCTATTCTTGGTGCTTCAACTTTGTTGAATGTTTGATTCAACATCTTTTACTACAATCCATGTTTTGATAAAAAATTTGGAGACCTTTTCAAGCCTTCGGTCTCAAATCCTCTACTGTATGTGTGTGTGTGTTGGGTTATGGGGGGAGGGGGGCTGATGATGATGGGATCCTATATTTCATGAACATGCTACAAGTTGTTATCTTCACATTGCATATGTCTTCTATTCAATTGGACATTGTCTTAACTAAGAGCCTCAATATTGTCTCAAATTTTATCTGTTCATCTTGGATGAAAATATTTGCTCTATATGCTCCAGTTTAAGAAGGGTTTTGATAACATGCATTTAACACATTTATATCTTAAATTTTGTGCATTTATTCATCAACGCATGTTATCATGGTTTAAAATGATGATATTTATGTTTATAAGGATATTCTAGATTTTTATTACATTGATATCATTTTATGAGAATTTTATCACATTCATTTATCAAGAAAATAATTTATTAAATCTTATAATCAAATTTCTATTTTATGCCCCATTTAAAACTCATCTATTTACATGAAATAAAATATGAATGCATATTGTCATGGTTTTAAAAGGTCAAATTTATTTCTAGGAGGGAGTGGAGATTTTTTATGGTTTTTTTGAGATTTTGTAGAATATTTTAGAAGTTAAAGTTCATTTTAAAATGAATTTATAAATTCGTAAAGGCTCTTTAATTTATAATAAATTCCTATATATTTAAGGGGCATTTAGGTGATCGTACAACGTGGTAAGAAGAGTGGTGTGATCACAACCACCAATAAGAAAGAAAGTCTCTCTCTCTCTCTCATGCGCCTGCGCTTGGAAGGAAGTTAATTGTGCATACACAAAAAACCTCCTCACTGCTACTCTCTCTCTCTCACTCTCATATGTGCATGTTCTCACCATCCTTCTCCATTGACATGCTTCTTGCCAACTTGTCCTCTCTAGACCTCCCTTTCTCGCACTTCTTTCTCTTTGACTTCTTCTCCCTCTCCCATCTTCTTCTCCCTATCTCTACCTCTCTCTTCATGCACACACTAAAGAGAGTTTATTGCACTGCACTTCTCACTGCCCCTTTCTCTCAGTCTCTCTTTTCTCTATCATGCATTGATTAGTTAAGGAGAGATGAGAGAGAAGAGAAAAGTCCACTATTTTAAGGTTTGACTAAGGGATGTGGAAAGAGAGAGCTAGAAAATCCAAAAAATGAGATCAATAGAACAAGAAATGTGTAAAGGTGTTTATAGACGAGCAAGAGAGAGTGTGTAAGATAAATTAAAATATTGCTATCATACCACATATTCTCACAGTCCCCTTCTAACCGGAGCAGTAAGGTCAAACAAGCCCAGCTTACGTAAAAAGCTATTATAAGAGATAATGTTTAGCCCTTTAGTGAGTATGTACACCTATTGATTTGAGGAGCCAATGTGTGGAGTAGAAATCAGGCCAGAATTGATCCAATGTCAAATAGCAGAGAATCAATTTCAGTATGCTTGGTGTGATCATGAAATGTAAGGTTGTTCGCAATGAGGAGGGCAGCCTTGTTGTCACAAAACATGGGCATAGGACCCAGAACTAGAAAACCAAGCTCAATGAGAGGTGAACTTACCCATAGCATCTTATAGGAAGCTTGAATTATGGCTTTATACTCAGCCTCAACACTCGATAGAGAGACAACCCGTTGTTTGTGACTCCATGACATCACAAGTTTTCGGTCAACATATCTACAAAAACCAGAAGTGGATTTTGGGTCCCCATGATCACTTGGATAGTTCGAGTCAAAGTATGTATCCACTCAAATTTCACCATGTTGTGAGTAGAGAAGACCATGGCTGGGAGCATGCTTCAATTATGCAAGGAGTTGTAGGGCCGCTTGCTGGTGAATCTCTTGAGGAGCATGCATGAATTGACTTACGAGACCAATTGTGTAGCAATATTTGGGTGAGGCATAGTCAAATAGATAAGCTTCCCAATCAAATGATGATAAGCCTAGGAATCTGAAAGGAGAGGGAAAGATGAATCCTATAAGAGTGGCTTGTTATTTATGGGAGAACATTGAGGCTTGCATCCTAGAAGACCAGCCCCTTGGAAAAGATCAAGGACGTATTTCCTCTAATTAAGAGCCAATTGACTAAGTTAGTAGGCAAACACAATCCCAAGGAAGTACTTGGTGATGAATATTATGTGGCCTATAAGTAAATCACACTTCCATGTATCTTGTTTATGTTCATTGAAATAAAATTTATTCATTGTCATTCATGTGTGATGTTTATAGTGAAGTCCATGAGCATATGCAATGACTATATGAATTATGATGCGATCATAATACAATGATCATTAGTCTTTAAACATATTTTTCTAAACATTTCTATTCATGGGATATTTGAGAGGGACATCGAATTATCTGAAACGAATAGCACTATCTGATCCGACTTATAGGATGAGTATGGCTGATCCTATAGCCATTGGTGAAGAGACACTAAGGATAAATAGTGGGTGCTCTTTGAAGGAAGATTTCACTAAATAAAAACTATATGAATTCCTTAATGGTAATTCATGTCATGGTTGTGTATGTGATCCTTTTGACTTGAGACACCAAAAACATTTGAATAGCTTCAAGAACTCTTTCATAGGGAATCTATAAGTATGTTTTCTCATACATACTAGATGATAGGTGACGAAGTGAATCTGAGAGGTCATTGAAAACATGCGAATAAGCGTAAAAAAACCAAATTCAACAATTTAAATATTAATCTAGAATTAGATAGTATAGATGTGAATATGGGACGAATCCACGGAAGAAGTAAGGTATTTTTTATGTATTCTTTGAAATTTGATCAAATTGGATGATCAAATGAGGTTAGAAAGTTAGGGATTTTGATAATGTGGAAAGAGATCTTGAAGACGAATCCACGGGATTAAAAATCACAGAATTTGATTAAGATTTGCGGAGAAATCAACGAGCAACGTTTAGAGAGAAATTCGAATCGCGAAGAGAGAGAAAATCAAAATTAAAAATAAAAGTGACTAAATAAATAATTTGAAATTAAAATCTAATGTTATAGGAAGAAAGATTAGAACGAAAACATAATTTCTAACCCAAGATAGCGCTCGAATTGGTCCAATTTATCGTTGGATCAAAGGTTGTTCATTTTTCAAATTCGAAGATGATCATTGGCATTCAAGAATCAGTTTCTCACTATTCTCTCAACGAAATCTCACTTTCAAACACTCCTTGGGCATGAAAATTGTTCTAGAAGCGAAGGGAAGCAAGAGATTCAAGGATTGTGGTGTCTAAACAGTTCGATTACTCAAAAAACCAAAAAATACATTTTGCGTCGAAGAACATTCGTATAAATAGCCAAATTTGGGTGTATACATTAGATTTTCCATTTCATCTTCAATCAATGGCTTTGATGAAACACTTGGATGCGAATTGTTACGATTAAGTTGTGTCCGTTCGATCAAAGATGAACTCCTGAGATTTCGTCATATCGTGCGTGAAGAAGTAACGTAAGATCTAATGCTTTGGATGCATTTTGGATGATTTCAATCTCAACCCTTATAACTCCTTAGATGAATGGCTAAGATTAAATCATTTTAAAATGATTCGTCGATGAATCACAGTGCGCCACGCACCCCACTCACTTAAGGGACGATTGATGCTCGCGATTAAATCACGCCATCAGACGCTCTACATGCCGCCACATCACCTGCACATAAAAACAAAAGCAAATAGTCCCACGACATAAATTATTGAAATTCGACAGGAATTCAAGTAATACGCGATTAATGAGATAATGAAAATCCTGAAAAGGGTGCTTTCTCAATAATCACACGCGCACACGCGCACACTCACACAAGCGCACATGTACACGTATGTGACATATGGCGTTCTTATACTCCGCCACGTGGCGTCGCGATTTTGTCTGCGCCATGTCAGCTGTCACGTGAACACGCGATAAATTTTTTTATTCATTGTAATTCAAAATAAATCGAATTAAATTCATAAAAAATTCAAAAAAATCTAGAAAAATCCCTAAAAATTAGAAATTCATAACTTTCAAAATACAACTCCAAATTTGTCTTGTTTGATCAGAAATTAAATAATCAATCATTTTAAATTCAAATTTAATAAATAACAAGATAATATATTTTTATTTCAAAAATACGCTTATTTCTCTTAGAAATTAAAACTTAGAAAAATAAATGAGTATATAAAAAGTATTTTCTCTTATTATTTAACATTGAAACCCAATTATAATCTCAAATATAAATGGGAATAGTCTACTCTAAAATATATTCTATAAAAATGCATAATTATCCCTAAAATAGTGCATTTTGATATTATAACTTAAAATTGCATGAAATGATATATATTCACTCAAATTATGATAACATGCATAAAAATAGAATGTTTTATGCCTTAATTTGGATTAATAATCATATAATTGCATGTTAAAATTACATGTTATCAATAGGATCATCTGTTCTTGGTGCCATAATGTTTTGAACATTCGATTCAATCTATTTCGCTGCATTCGATGTTTTGATCAAAATTTTGGAAAGTTTATCGACCTCATAACCCAACACTTGTGGTGTCCTAAGCCTTGGTTGGTGAGGTGCTGATGTAAGAATGCTTTGACATGATTTATCTAGAAGAGATCACTACTTGTAGTCAACATATTATCAACATAGAAGGTTTTGCGGCACTGAAGGCTTAGGCAAGTAAGGGAAGAGTAACCCCGCTAAGGAAGACACCTCTAATTTGAGAGCTAATAGAGGACTAAATAGAGTTGAGAAATAATGATATCGCAAGCTCACCCTGGTAGCACAATTGTGTGGCAATGTCTAGGGGGAAAGGCTATTAAACCTCAAGTTGGGTGAGAAATCTATGAAGCAAAGCATAAACGTCCTCATTAGCCCCTTCTAAGCCCTTTAGCTTGAATACCTTCTCAAAAGTATCCACAATTAGAGTAATTTTACCCAAAGCACCATACATGTCATTCTATTTATCCCAGATTTTCTTTGACGGGCTCAAGAGTTCTTTGGGTTGCCTAAGACAAGGAATGGCTAACTTAAGCATCCAAGAAGTCACTGCTCGATCACGAGCGGTCCAATTGTTGTGATTAGGGTTTCCCGAAGGAGGGGACGTTTTGGTAATGAAGAGCTCATAAACATGGATTTTTAAGAAGCGTTGAAAACTAGTAGACTAATAAGAACATGAAAAGTAATTATAAATACCCATCAAATGCTCCCATTTAATTCCATTAAACTCTTAAACATATCATCATGTCGGACATGACATAACTTAATATTTGTGGAGTATAAGTGCATCAAAAAGAACTTTTCTACATGATTTTGTCTCCTTTATTTCAGGAACCATCAAGCAAGAGAAGGGAAGCAAGATCCTCTGAAATAGGTTATTAAAAGACTTAATGGGTTGTCCAAGGCAATTCTATAATGCCTAGTCAAAGAAGAACCCTCATCTCTCTCCTCGCATGGGGGGTTTAAAAAGGAAAAAATAGAGAAGGGGGGCTTCTTCCTGGACTTCTTCTTCGGCAGATTTCTCTCTCTTAGGTTTTCTTTCTTTAACATTTTCTTCCTACTTGCGTTCTTCCCATCGAAATGTAGTTTAAGAATGAAAATATTTGGAGTTAAATGAAAATTCGGTTGACTTCTCTCGCTCTTCTACCTTTCTACCTCCTTACCTCTCTTGCGATTTCAGTTCTCTAACTAAATTTTGCGTCCTCTCTCTTGCTAGATTTTTCATTTCTATTCTTCAACTTCTCGATAATCCCCCTCTCATCTTCTCTCTCATCTTTTTTTTGCTCTCTCTCTCTCATCAGTTCTATTCCTCTCAAATTCTCACTGATTGATCATCTCTACTTCTTTTCGGTTCCCTCTCCTGCAACTCCAATTGCTCTCCCATTCGCTCCTCCTTCCTCTTCTGCTCACTTGTTCTTTTCTTCTATTCAATCTCTTTCTAACCCTCCTGCATCCTTTCTCTTTCTCTCCCCCACTTTACCAATCCCGCTCCATTTTTTGCCCCTCTCTCTACTAGCTTGTGTCCTTCCCCTCTTCTTCGTAAGCGCTCTAAACTCTCCTCTCAATCTATCCTGCCATCCCCTTCTTTCTCTCTCTTTCAATCTATCTTTCCCTCTAACCCGTTGCTCAATCTCTTTCCTCTTCTCCACCTCCGTCTACCATTCAATGTCCATTCTGTCACTTTCGCATGCCCCTTCTCTACCTCCATTCCTCAAATTTGCATGAATCCTATTCTGAGCTTCTCCCTACATGTGCAGCTCTCTCTCTCTATATATATCTCTCTTTCATGTTCCCCCTTCCGTGTATTCCTTTTCTCCCTTTCCATTTTCTCTCTCCTTACAACCACTCCAATTCTATCTAGCCCTCTCCCCTTGTTTGCCTCTTTCAATTTCTGCTTCCACTCTCTCTCATAATTTATGTTCATGCACTCTCTCTCTCAGACTCTTGCTCTTCCTTTCCTCCTAGAATTTTCTCATTCTCTTTGTTCTCTTTCTTTCTCACACCGTGCGCTCTCCCCCTCGCACTCGTTTTCCAGCGTCCACTCCCCTCTCTTTCCGAATCTTCCCTTCATTTGTATGTTTTTCTGTTCTCATGTACTACTGCGTGTCTCCTTTCCCAATTTTGTGCGCCCCCCTGTCCTGACATCTCGCCATCCTCATGAAGCTCTCTAGAGCCCACTCACAATTTCTCTTTTCTCTCTCTCAATTGATCGCTCACTCTTTCATTGCTCTTCTCTCCTAATCTCACTCCTCACTCATTGCTTACCTTGTGGCGCACTCTCTTCCTCGTCTGATCCCTCTCTCTCCTTATCGCTTCATATTCCAACTCTTTTGCTAATTCTCACATGTGCTCCATCTCTCCTTCATAATCGCCCTTCCTTTCTCTAAAATTTCTCTTGGAAACTTTTTCCTTTTTATATATATCTCTCCCCCCCCCCACACTTTCTCTCTCTATCAATTGCTCTTTTGATCTCCTACTCTCTATAAAGTTCACTCTCTCATTTTGTACAGTTCTCTATGGCCTTCCTCTTCAGCTTTCTTTATGTTTTTCTTTATCCCTCTCTCCCTTGCTCCTCTCCCTCGTTCTCATCATCTCTCTCTCCCTGATCTCTCTACTACTAGACTTCTCTTCTTTACTCCTCTCTTGCAATATTTCTATTATTTTTTTATGTTTCTTTTGGTATTGTTTCCTCCTCATCCTCGTGTTCTTGACTTCTTCCTTTCTTCCTAATCTGGAGTTCCTCAATTCTCTCTCCCATTACTTCCTATAGCTTGATCTTAGAGATTTATGTTTGTAGGTTTGCTAAATCACTTTTAATAAGTCAAAATTTCCCTCTTTTTTTGTGGTCAAGTTGGAGAGTTGACCACCAGACCCTTGTTATTCTTCTCTTCTCAACCTCCCCCGTTGATATCACATCGCTCCAAGAATCCTTGTGGATCAACCTAGAAAGCTATACATGAAGTATACCCTGATTGCTTTATAGTTTCCTAGCTTATAAATGATAAGTTTTTTTAGCTTAATCATGCGACGAATTTGAGCTCATCATATACCAAGTGGGATAATTTGTACCGTTGAAAATAGCACATGCAACTTGGAGTTAGTGGACAAACATGTTTGGTGGAGCATACAAAGCTGCCAAGAACCCATGCGGGTTAGGAGGAGGCAATGCGATAGGGGCTATTGATGAAGGCAAAGTGACCAAAGGGACATGAAGATCATCAGAGTCCATGAAGATGCAGATAATGTGTGTGAGGCAATAGTTGAGAAGGAAAATCAATTGGTAGCCAAATGAGGCAGCGTTGAACAAGTAAGCACAAGGCAATTGCTAGGCCTAGGACTTCATTCTTTTAGAGAGGAGGGGGGAGGGGTTTCTTTCTCGCCCTTGACAAAATTTCAAGGTTGATCAAAGAGGAGAAACCCTAACTTGTTTGGGTGACCTGCTGGAGCACCAGGCAATCCCTAGGAAAGAAGAGGGAGGTGGCATTGGGCAAGTTGAAACCTAGGGCATCAGCGAGACTAGAAAATGACATGTAGAGGATGGCGGCATGACCTGCAAGAGATGGTGGCAACACAACTGACAAGATTGACACAACCTGTAGAGGATGATGGTGTGACTTGTAGCGAACGTTGGACACAAAAGATTTTGTGTAAAGGGCAAGCAGAGTTATGCCAGGGTTATGCAAGCGATAGCTAGGGCAAGCAAGAGGTTGTGTTAGGGGGAATGGGAGAGAGCATAAGCACAAGGGTTGTGTGAGGGATTTTAATTTTATTTTCTTTTCTTTTTTGATTGAGCAAGGGTGAGTGGGAGAGAGGGTGTTTGAGCCAAGGTGAGGGGGAGCAGAGGCCGCATGACCAACATGAGTAGAGGACAACACCAACAAAAGATCAGCCTAGGAGTGGTCTGGATGCAGAGAGCGATGACGCAAAGTAGAGGGCACAACTGGGTGAGGAAGATACAATGATGAAGTGCAGAGGGCGCAATCTGGCAAGAAGAGAAGATGGCAACACAAAGCAAAGGGCATGGCCAGGCAAGTTGAAACCAAGAGATGTGATACCTTGTGGAAAGAGAGATTTAGAAAACCCAAAAGACAGATCAATAGAACAAGAAGTGTGCAAATGTGTTTATGGAGGCGCAAGAGAGAGGGTGTGAGATAAATTACAATATTGTCACTACACCACACATTCTCACTGGGGATTTTAATGTGCATGGAATTGAAGGCAGGTGATGAGGAGAGAGAAATATATCAATGGTCTAGATTGCTCTAAAATCAAAGCTTGATATCTAACAATCTTGATGGAGTTTTGAGCTGAAATTCTATGGCATTATTGTCATTTTATACTTCTTCCACTTATACCCTTGGATGATTAAAAGGGGATGAAAATTTTAGGTTTTTCAGCATTTCATTGGTGGCTTCTAGTATTGGCTAGCAAGAGGAAAGAGAGTACCAATCTATCATTATTCGTATACCGAACATCATTTTTAGTGAGTTTCTTCGTTTTTCTCTTAATTCATGTGTTGGATGTAAGTCATCAAGTTTGAACCAGATGTACGGGCTCTTGAAGAGTGACTGATCAGAGAGCATTTCTAGAGTGAGTTTTGATCACGAAGCTTTATATAAGGGTTCATTCTTTTCAATCCTTTCCTTTTCTCAATCTTTTCCATCCACATTTTTATATTTCCAACCCTAGATCAAATTCCACTTTCCAATTAAGAATATTTGATCTTCAATAGGAGACTGGAGGTATTCAATTGGATCATCACATGTTCTACATATATCTCCCTTCTTTTCACTAATCATTTATGCTTTCTTAATATAAAACTATAAAAAAATATTCCTTCATTCAATCTTTGAATCATACTCTTTGTGGATTTGACCCAACTCCCCACTATTTAATATTTTAAGATCAAATTCAAAGAGTTGAGTATAATTTTTTATATGTGAACTTACTCTTACACCGACTATGATTATACACTTATCAGGTTTTTGAATAATTCTCATTAGGCCCACTATAAGATCGACCGAGAATGCCTCATCAGCTTTGTCTTACTTACTATCTATAGTTCATTCTCTCTAAATACACATGTTATCATGTTCCTCTCTTTTTCTTTATATAAATTATTGTATTTATCTTTTTCCTTTATCCATGCTTAGTGTTTTATGATATTATTTATTTCCTTTTTCTACTCATCCCTTCCACTTTGACTCAAAATAACATAATATACCTTCCTTACATGATTTGGCTAGATAATTATAAATTAATATCATCAATTCATTGTGAGTGATGAAAAAAATCAAACTCTATTTGTCAAAATCACTTATAATTAACACCTCCTAATATTAGAAAATATTCTTTCTAATCATAGGCATGAACCTTTGTAATTGCAATCTTGACTTTTTGTGAGTAATAGCTCTAGAGATCAATACGGAAAATAGTTATATCTCAAAATTGAAGCGATTTTGATTTTATATGGATTATATTCAATTTTTGGTTGTCATATGGGACTAGGTGAAAATAGTTGGGGCTGAGATAAATAAAATTTAATAAAACTCTTGGAGATTAATACAAAAGATGCAATTTCTTCAATTATACGATCATATAATGATACTATTATGAAAAGATTGATTGGGAATATGTATATATGGAAAATATGTAAAATAATGAGAGTTTATCAAATCATTTTGGAAGGAAATGATTTAATTCATTTCCTGCATTGTCTTTCCTAGTTGTTTTTACAAGCTTTCCATTGTATACAAAATAAATCAAAAATAAACAACAATGTATATGTTTATGAAGTATTTTTATTTTAATATTTTCCAAGACAAAAGGGTTTATAATTTACTAAAATTAATTATTCGTGATGAAATCTTTGTAGTAATTTGAGTTTTGCTACTTGAGCTTTACCAACTATTTTTGGTAGGAACTAGAAATCAGTTGAAGCAAATGATCCATCCTTCATAGTATCTCCAAACCTAACTTGGAAGATCAATGCGTACATTGAGATGAAAGACTTCTGTTGGTCTGAAATTTGAATTCAATTGATAGTTTATACATTCATTAAAATATAAGTTTCATTTGATTTCATTCAAAAATTGAGACTGACACTTTCACTTTTAGAATCAAATCCCACATCAATCATCAAGAAAATCACTGAGAGATGCTGAAATATAAAAAGCCTTTGTGTAACGTGGGGGAAATGAAATGAAGACTTTAAATACAAATAAAATCATATCTTAAAAATAAATCCATTGACAATACTGATAAGCAACTCAAATAACCAATCACTTCAAACCCCATATAAGTAAAACTTCACGTAAAATTTATAGGAAGTCATGAGATGATACTCATTGAAAATAGTGTCCATTTCACACATCAATACCGGAAATGCAAAAAATTTACAAATAAAGAAACATTTGTGATTATTTAGTAAGTATTCAACTAAAAACACCAATTAATTTAATTATAAAATTCCTAAAGAGAAATTAATCCTCATGAAAATAGACTTCTTGAATTCTCTCTAAAATTTTGATCTTACAACAACTTGTGGATCTTACCCTTGTGGATTTAAGCTTCGGTCATAGGCTCCTAGATCTAAAATCTTTGATATCTCATCGAAGAAATGCATGAGGAACTCTAGAATGGAGGGACCTTCAGTTGCTCATCTTAATCCATAGTCATTCACAAAAATTACAAACTACTAAAATTCTAATTCAAATGCCTATAATTCTATGAACAAGTGGTTTCTCTTCAACTTAATCTAAAGAAGCTGAATTTTTTTGAACTTTACCGTAAAAAGATTATAGTTCAACATTGGACCAATGGAAAGAGAAATAGAATTCAGAGCTGTTATCAGGAAATAGTAGCTTGAGTTTTTTCATGAGCGCCGCTTGACAGTGGTGGCGGGGGTTCCATCAAAGAGATCATCAATGAAGGCCTCGAGATCTTCCGGGCCGAACTTGATGTACTTCTCCGACTGTCTTCCCGAGTCGAGATACTGCTGAAACCTCCCAAGGAACGACCTGTATGCCGGAACAACGACGGAGCAAACAGAAACCCTAAGTTCCGACTGCAACTGCTCGTCGCTCACCACCCAACAACTCTGCGTCTTGTGTATCTCCTCGAACATGGCGTTAAAGCTCCTGAATCGCTCCTTGAGCACCGGCTTTGATACTGCCCCCTTGACCTGCAAGCCGTCGTCCCTAAAAGCACCCCAAAACTTTTCCCCATGTTTCTCTCTGGTAGTTCTTGTGGTACTGCCTCAGCTCCGAAGACCTCTTCCTGCTCCACTTATCCCCCAAGAGATCGTGAATTTCCGCTGATCCTTTAATCTTCTGCAGAATGTATCTCCCGTTGTTCATTAAGAACACGTGGCTCAGCGACGGGTCTCTGTAGAGCTTCGATTTCGTCTCCAGGTTACTGTCCAGGAGACCCATTACTCCGAAAAGCTGAGTCGCGAATGGGGAGTCAGAATTAGGTTTAGGGCTTTCTGTCCTGCCGTGTTGCAGAAAAACTTCTTCTAGGGTTTTCTTGTACTCGCAGGCGTACTTGAGATAATTCATGACGTAGCGAGTTAAAGGATGAACTGCACCGCCCGGGACGGGAGTTTTCCCGGAGTCGCTTTTAATGGAGTTTTCGAGATCGGAGAAAATCCCCACCGCGGCTTCTCCGAGCCTCGATCTCGCGGCCTCCACCTCACCCTTTAGATCATCTCCTTCTGCTTCCTCCATCTGTGAATCCAAATCTCTCAGAGCCTCGTACATATCCAGAAACTTGAAGAGCTTCTCCGCGGAGCGCTTCGTCATGGCGACGGCCTCCGAGAAGTCGAGAAACTGGATGACAACTCCGCGGAAAAGATTACTGAAGAGAGAAGTCGCGATATGGGAGATGGGCGGAGAAGATCGAGCAGCAGAGATCTTTTTCTTGAGCGAAGGAGATAGTGGAGATATATTTGAAGGCTTTGATCCAGGAAGAGATCTCTCCTTCGAGGGATTCCCAAGGCATTTTTTGCACCTCCTCGATGCTTATTTTAGTCGTACCCGAGCTTCGAAATGGTGGCATGGAAGATTTGACGACGGGTGAGGAAGAAGACTTGGCAGCACTCGGCTTCGTACCCGGCATAAATCATGGCGGCTGCGAGTCGCCGCAGAAGGTCGACGGTCAACGGAGAGTAAGGAGGAGAGAAGTCGTGGAGAGGGGTGCGTGGACTTCTCTCAGAGTCGTTGACCGCGACGGGAGATGAAGGAGCAGGGGTTTCTTCAAGAAGGTGGCGGAATTCGTCTTCGAGGAAAGTCATCGCTCGTTGGAGTGCAGCTCCGGCTAGATTTGCGGCGGCGGAGTAATTCTGATTTTCAGGGTAGTTTGAGAGGGCGGAGGCGAGTTTCGAAGCCTGGTCGATGGAGTCTAGAGCGAGAGAGTCGAGCGCGCGGGACTCCGTGATTTCTCTCTCAAGGATTTCGAGTAGCTGGGTGAGTGCTTGGTGGGGGATTTCTGGCGTTTCTCTCTCTAGAGTTTTCAGGAACTTGGTTATCTGGAGGGAGATGAGAGAGAAGGCGGGTTCATTCTGGACGTCGAGTTCTTGGGTTTCTATCATGTCGATTAAGTCGAACTCGATTTTGATGTCTCCCATTGAGAAGTTTCTTGCTGGTTCCGGTTTCCCACCTCGGATGACGAAGCTCCCTGATTTCTCCGGGCGAGGACGAGGCTTATTCTCCATTTTTTCTCTCTCTAGCTTCTCTCTCTAGCACTGTGTATGTCTATGATAGAGGAATGGAAGAGTTGCCGAAGGTGGAAGAGGGAGAGAGAGAGCAGGGATTGAAAGGGTCGCCGCAGATGAAGGAGGGGGCTTTTAAGATTGACTATTTTCTAGCTATAAATATGTTCTTGTTGACTACTTTCTAGCTATAAATAGAACCCATTCTGCCACGTGTCAACCCCCTTCCGCTGACCACCGCCCATCCCAATAATAGCATCTCTCTCTCTCTCTCTCTCTCGGCAATCATCTAGTGTCCTAGAAATGGAAGGAGTAGCTAGCTGCATATGAAAGGAGATAGAGAGAGAATCTAAGCTATTTATGAGCCTCCACTCTCTCTATCTCTCTCTAGATATCTCTATCTAATGTCCAAGAAATAGATGATGAACTCACTCATAGAGGGGAGGATAGAGAGAGACTATGTTGCAGTTGTGCTTGAGGCCCAATAAGAATACTTGTAGCTTGTAGACTACTTGAGGCCCAATAAGAATAGGGTTGGGTGGGCCTCTTAAAATGTAGACCAAATGCGGTTGATGTCTTGTGCATGTTACATGAGAGAGATGAAAAAAATCATGATTTAAGAAGATATGATGTGCCTACACAAAAAACCATTGATGGAGAATCATGTTCAACTTGCTAGAAGTTCAAACAACCATTGATGGAGAATCATGTTCAACTTGCTAGAAGTTCAAACAACCATTGATGGAGAATCATGTTCAACTTTCTAGAAGTTCAAACAACCATTGATGGAGAAGGAAGTCCTAAAATCAAGGATGCTAAGGAATAGCAAGTACACTAAAAATTAATAATTTGCCTCAAATCAAAGAACCTAGAGAATAGAAACTATCCTTAAAAAAATAGCGAGTGTGCTACAAAAAGTGGAAATGATGAGAGAAAATTTGTGGATTGAAGACCAAGGAATAAGTTCAAACAATCTCATTCTTTTCCTTAACATTCTTGTTTAATAGAGAAATAGGTTTGTAACCTCCATTTCTAATGCACTCCATTTAGCCTAGAAGAAAATTGATGAATTAGTTTAACATAGGTTAAATAATCTATTATCACAATCCAATCAAATTTGAAATCTATTTTATCGTCTATATGACTAAATATTTGCTTATTTCAATGAGCCATTGTTCGTATAGTATTAATATCTTCTATCATCTCTTTTTCTCAACCTTTTTCATCCATTTTTTCTTCTCTTGTCTTTGCTTATGTAAAAAAAAATTACTATTGCAAAACCACATTTTTTGGATGCCACCTGACTTATCCTATGCTAAGGCAAGTTTAGAAAATCAAGAATACCTTTTGTAAGAATTAGATTTCTTTGAACTACATAAAATCAACACATAATTTGAATTATAAAATGATGCCATTTTTGGGGAGCTAAGATGTCTTTGAAAAATTAATTTATTTCTTTTAAGTTTTTTTACTACTAGTTAATTGAAATTTTTTAAGACATTTTAGACTCCAAGAATCAGGGAGCTAAAATAAGATGTTGGTGTGTATCTAGTTAGATGATCAACATCATTCACAAAAACCTTAAGTTATAATACCACTTTATAATGTTTAGGTCAATATGTTTCTCAAAAGTAAGATGGGGAATTTTTGTATGACTTTTTCTATGGGAAGTTGTATGGTCCACAAAGACTTTTCTTCATGGATTTCACCATTTTTTCCATCTATCTATCATTTCAATACTGATATGGGTGAATCATTAATAAAGTTAAAAAAATCAAAAGATTACATTGGTTAGTATCTTGAAATTGAATAATGATCCACATATATAGTTTCACAACAATGCATGCACTATTGAGGACTTCCCATATGAGAGATGGATAGTTCTCATCCTTTGCATGAGCATTATAGAAAGCATAGACAAAAATGCGAATATTATTGGGTGAAATTTTGAAACCAACAGAATTTTCCCACCCAACCATTGTTCAGTGTAGTTCACCAACCTCATTATTTAATCTCACAATAAATTGGGTGAATATGATAGCCAGATGAGACTTCAAAACAACACATCTAAGCACTCCTCAACTCTTTTTTTCCAATTCAATCATTTTGGCCACATGAAACATCATTTTACTTACCTCTCATCCTCCTTGGATGAAGGAATCAACTCACATGTCAAGCACTGTCAACTTGACGATAGTGGATGGTCTTTCATGTCTTATAGTGGGAAAATGCCTTCTTGTATTGAATTATGTTTTGCCTCTCCCATTAGATTCTTTATTGACGATTATTCTTTTATCTCCTAAGTTTATCTTTTTTAGGACCAAAATGGCATTCTTTCTTGTGTTTTTTTTCTTTTAAGAAATATTTAATCAATACTCTGCTACAACTAAATACTATACATAGATAATGACCTCAAATTTTTCCAAAGCACATGACAAGAATATTTTGCCTCCTTAAAGACCATATGTTAACCTGCTTATCTCATATAGACTAATAAAATGGTTTTGGTCAAGTGCTAGCATGGTGTTTTTCTTCACATGAATCACACTTGGTTCAAATGGGATTTTTTAATTGAGTATAAGTTTGATCATTTATATTTCTGGTTTATTGATTATTACAAGATAGTAAATCAATTAATGTCAAGGCTAGATTGATATTTTAGCTAAAATAATGCGAGAAAGGTATATCTTTGAAAGAGTAGGTATTGAAGGCATGAGTGATGGACCTACGCTGACATCAAAACCTGGACATTGAAAGAATAAGATTTATACCTAAGTATTTTAGAACTTCCTTCATATCATCAATTCCATCATCAATATCTCTTTTTTGATGAATTAACCATTTATTCCTCTTGTTTTGTTATTTCTAACTTTATCATCATTGTCAATATATATATTTAATTAAACATCATCAATATCATGATCAATATCTGAATTTATGAATTTATATTTACCCTAGTTTCTATCATTATTTGATTTTTTAATTATTATTCATTAAATTCCTAGCAGTCACTTTTTACCAATTTTTTTTGTCAAGATAAAAGAAGAAAAGCTCAAATGATTTTTTCTCTCTCTCTTGGGCGATACTTCACACTCCATCCCTTTTGCAAAGAAAAGAAACTAATCTCTCCCTCATGATCGTCCAACAGAAAAACACTGAAGCTCTCATCTTCTTGATGTCATCAAGCTTCCAAAAAAAATAGCACAAGCAGCATGCTCTCCCGATTGGCGGCTAAAAGCTCTCCTTCAAAGCCATCGTTGCCACTAATTTCTTCATGGTACTGTTTGATAGGCTTCGCCCGTTCAGATACTAGTATCAAATACCGGTATCTGTATCGGTATCTGTTAAGGTTCTAAACAGTACCCGATACATACAGTACCCGATACCAACATCCATATGTCGGTATCGGTAACTGGATGTCGCTATCGGTTTCCGATATCGATATCCGATACCGACATCCGCTAACGGCTACAGGTGGGTGTCGATACCGGATATCGATATCAGAACCGATACCGATACTGATACCGACATCCGATTTAACCTAATACCTAATACCCGATTGGCCTAAGTCCCTAAGTCCTAAGTAAGTGAATCAATCAATTAAATCCTAACTTATCGTCACAGTAGATCAGTAATGGTAATGAGTACATTAAAAAAATAACGCATCAAAATGGAATTTCAGAAAACCGACCCCCATTGGCTAACGCTTTGGTTTTTTCTTCTATTCTAGAAAAATTAAACAATCTGAAACAGGCTATGGTGGAACGCTTGGAAAAAAACGGGAGCAAACCTCAAATTTGAGGCCAGAAACGGGGCTGTCGGACCTTTAAATTTGGGGAAACGCAACACTGTGAGAAAATTTGAGGGGAAGAGAAAGTGGGAGCACGGGAGCGGGAGAAGGAACGCCGGCCGCAGGTGAGACTTACCCCAAGAGAGAGAGAGAGAATGCCAGAACGGGAGAGAGAGAGAGAGAATGCCAGAAATGGAGTCCATTCTCCATTTTATGGAACACGGTATCGGGAGAATACCGTCATCCAGTACCGGTATCTCCCGATACCATCATCCAGTACCGCCATCCGGTACCGGATCGGTATTGGAAGCATCTAGTACTGCACCAGAACTCCACTTTAATCCGATACCTGTCATCCAGAACTAGATGACGGTATCGGGTACTGGATACCGTAAGGGGACGACGGGTATCGACAGATACCGGTACCGAATGACGGTCCGAATTACGGTAGGCAAACCCTACTGTTTGATACAATTGTGGTGTATTTTGACTTGTGTTTGATCTATTGTGGTGTGGTTTGACTTGTGTTTGATCATTGTATTGTGCTTTCCGTGATGGTCGATTTGGTCATCAATCAGATTGAATGTTATTTCATTTTTTAATCAACCAGTCTGTTTTAGGACACCCATTGGGTTGGTTACTTTTAGGATAAAAATAAAAATTTTCACTATTAGATTTTACGAGATTTTCTTTTCTTTTCAAATTGGATTTCTTGATTTTTCTTAAGATTATTTTCATTGTCCTATTTCCAGCAAATTTATCAATTTTTCTCTTGGGTCTATTTCTTGATATCATTTTAAGATCCATAGTATGGTACCTAAGGAGATTAAATTTAACATTAGGCTACCAAAAGAAAAAGGAGAGAAATCAAGACCCAATCTTGTGCATTTCTCATTATTTAAGGTTATCACAGAGAGGAGATCAAGTGGCAGTTCACGATCGTGGTATATCAATCAACACTCTCCCTAGGATTAGCCTCACAAAGAAGGTTTGTGTGAGATTCATATCAAGAATGCATTTGTTATCTTCTCTACTATTAGAGTAGATCTCATATTTCTATTTATTATAATAACAATTCATCATCTCTTCATTCTCTACCATTGTCAACTCTCAAATATTCTTACCTTCTCATATATAATCTTCACTCTTTCCTTTTGAAATCCTAAATCAAATATCTCTATCCATTTTCTCACATAATAGATATATATGTATATGTAATGTCTCTATCCATTTTCTCACATTATATTTTCTTACTAATTGAAATATCTAAAATTGTGAATTTCAAAAACTTTCTTAAATTTTCTCACCTAGTTGCATTCGTCTTCTTTATATGCTCTATAGGGTATCACAAGTATTTGTACAAATTCATTGGGGGTACTCCTCAAAAAAATGAATTTGTAAATTCATGGAAGAAGCAGCCTGTGGTGTAGCACCAAGCCAGTGGGATGGGTAATATGGCCATGGGTTTAGGTATTTCCTCGGGGTGAGCTTTCCTTAGTCAACCGTAACCAAGGATCTCAAGGCCTTTAGTGGTTTTTCAAAGCAGGTCTTAGTCTACCTACTCGTTTGCCTCTTCCTTGGTCAAATCAACTAAACCTCGGGTGAAAATCTAAATATGTGGGGTTGGATTCTTAATGTCATTTGCCTTTCATCTATGTCTTCTAAATCCCTTCACACTACATCTGTTAATCCCCTTTTGTCTTTATATCCTTGTTTTTATTTTATTTTCTTTTTGCAAAAAATGGAGCAATTTTTGTGTAATTCATGAAAAATGAAGCTTTCATAAAAAACAAAAACCAAAACCAAAAAAACAAAAGAAAAGCTAAAAAAAGAGCAAAAAAAGGAAGAGAAAAAAATGGCCAATGCTAAAAGGCCAATATATATTGCAATGTGCATGTAATGTCATGTTTTGTTTAAGCTCCTTCGCATGTGCAATGTAAATATTTGTCATTCCCCTCCTTTTTTTGTGGTGGATGACACGAGTCCTACTTCCCACAATATACTTAATAGCTCGGGGCGGTGTTGATTTGCAATAGGTTGAGGTAAATTATTTCAAATATTTACTTTTGCATAGTAGGTTAGGAATGAGATCTTTTGGTTGCGGACCTTAAAGCTGTGATCCTGAAAGGAATGTCATAACCCTAGAGCCTTGGCTTTGAGTTGAGAACGATACAACCTTCAGGTAGACTGTCATTGGTCCATTAAACTTCCTAAGTAAGGGACTTTATGTTCTATGACTTTCAGGTGGATCGTGTCTTTCTATTAAATTACATATTCCGTGAATTACGAGTGAATTGATGATCCTATTATAACCTTTATTTATTTTTATGGCTAAGAGAGTAGCAATGATTTGAGTTGGGGGGTGTGATAACGTGTCATTGATGCATTCATTTTCATCATTATAAATGGGTTTTAACACAATTTGTGTTAATATAGAAGCATTCATGTTTTTATGATATTTTTGCATTCATCATTTCATTCCACTCATATTCCGAACTTGCATCTATTTAGTGCTAATTTGGTAAAAAAATAAATGTCCTACATACATCATTCTTTTCAATTACTTATACTATGAGACTAACCACATTTGACTCTTTGAAAGTCAAGTGGTTGAATTCTCACATTTTCTATGAGTTATTGGGATGTAAAGACATTAGTATACAAGTACGAAACATAGATATGAATGATGATAAGAGTGAAGAGGAAACAACTCTCCACCAAATTTGAACACCAAGCCAACCATATTTGTATGAAATGTGATAAATGAGGTTTGGATTTGGTAGAGGGATTATCATAAACTTTTTATAATGATCCAAAACTGATTTAGAGTGAATATTAGGTCAACCTCCTTAATTTTAAGGAAGTTGGACCAAACTTAATTTTTATTAAATGAGACCTTAATTTTTTCGCATGATTATATTTTTATTAAAGGATAGAGGGTTAAATTCTTAATCTAATGGAGAAAATTTCTTAGAAAAAGGAGTTTTATTTTGTGAGATATTCAATTTCTAATTTTAAGATTTTTTTCTGAATTTTTTAAAGATTTTTCTGATTTTGAGCATATTTACAAAAATGCTACTCCGATTTTTGAAGTAGAAATTTACATAAATGCTACTCCTACTTTTGACGTAGAAATTTACAAAAATATCACTCTAATTTTTTAATTTAAATATTTATATAAATGCCCCTCTACATGATCTAAATCAATGATCAAGATTTCTCTAAATTAAAATCATGATATCTCATGATCGATAAAGAGTTTTGAGCTAAAATTTTATTTCTAGATTTATCTTTTAACCTTTTATCTATCTATACTCTTGGATCAAAGAATCGAGCGGGAAAAAAAGAATTTTAATAATTTGACTCTTTTACCCCTCTTTACACTTAAACCCTAGGAACCTACATATAAAAGCTTTCATTTTGTCTCGCCTTACATTTTTTGGCTCTCTCTTAGCATCAGGCTGCCAGAAAGAAAGGGAGAGGAGGTCAAGGCCCAAGGAGAAGTATTGTTTGATGCTCAACCTTGTAGTGGAGAAGGGAGTAAGCACAAATCGTGATCGGAGCAGATCGAGCATCACCCGGCCTAGGACAGGCACACCAATGGGGTTTGTGCAAAGATTTATATTAAATTTTGTCTTGGGAACATCTCCATATACAGTAAACATGTGTTTTCCTTTTCTTTTCCTTTTTCTTTGATTATAGTAGCTTTGACATCATCTTCGCGTGCATCTCTCACTCTCACCCTTGCCTTGCATTTATGTATTGTTATCGATATCTATTTTCTCATCTTTCTATCATTTTATCTCTATTTTCATCTCTATTAATCTAATTATCTTATCTATTTTCTAATTTTTATCTTTTTTCTAAGAAAAACTCAAAATTATCTCTCATACTCTCATCCACGTACTTCATTTTAACTCACACATCTTCTTCCGCCCTCATCTTTCTTTTAAACAAATGACCTCATTACTTTAGCTCCATGTGGATTCGACCCTTGGTGATACTATACTAAGTAAAGAACTATATTTTATTACATGGAATCGACACACAACAACGACGAGAGATATACGCGATCGAATTCATCAATCAGTCATACTGATCATATGAGTTGGATTAAATAGTGTTATTCTTTCCGGATAATTCGACGTTGTTCACGAATATCTCACGAATAAGAATATTTAAAATATATGTTTAAATATTATATTATGATCACTAGTGATCACTATATTATGATATAATCATAATTCACTTAGTCATTGCACATGCTCATTAACTTCATTGCAAACATCACACTAGAATGACAATAAATAAATTTTATTTTAATAAACATAAACAATATACATAAAATTGTGATTGGCTTATAGGTCACATAATATTTATTATCACCTCTCCCTCTTTTACACCCCCCCCCTCTCCCTCTCCCTCTCCATTTCACTCTCACTCTCACTCTCTTACTCTCTCCTTCCCTCACTCTCTCCTTCCCTTTCTCTCTCTCTCCCTCTCCCCCTCTTTCCTTCCCTCCCCCTCTCTCTCTCCCTCTCCTTCCTTCCCTCCCCCTCTCT
>CM044121.1:890243-961596 GCA_024174645.1 Lemna minuta | reverse complement strand
GATGTTGTAGAACGATGGCGAGGGTAGCTCTCTTCCGTCGTGGAAAGTGTAGCTCTTGAAGAGTTTCCGCCAATACGCGTTCCTCCATTTTAAGATCATCGATGATAATGTCAGATGAGAAGTAGATGGTTCTATTCTTCTTGCGGACTTTGACTAGGTGAGGAGACGAAGAGAGGGGCGGCCATAGGACTGAGAAGCTTTCGCTTCTTCAATTCCCTCGTATTCAGTCTCGGGGGGGCTTTCCTTCTAGTCGAATGGGATCTTATTTCTTTTGTCTTTGACTACTTCTCTTGCTCAATCTCCGTGCTCGGGCAGAGTTGTGATTACAGAAGGAACTCAGTAATCTTCTTGTGAAGTGTTCCTTTTATGTCTTTTCTGCAGCATTAATGGCTTTCACCTTGACTTTGGTCTTGTTCAGTAGGTTAATTACTTCAGTAATCCACTTCTCATGGAAGTCTCATTTCAGATAGGAAGTAGTGCATGATTCTCTTCATATGTAGATGCCTTGTTTCACTGGTAGATATTCCATCTTCAATTGCGATGTCCTTGCTTGAATAGGAGATGGAAAGGAAAATAGTCTTCATGACTGCTTTTATTAATGATAGCTCTTTTCATGCTGATTAGAGACATATAAATGCTTGATCAGCTTGACTTTGGAATCTTCTTGAATGGGAGCTTGACTTGAAGTTGAATCCGATAGTAATGCTTCTATAAGTACTAATAATTAGATCTCTCCTATAATTCTAACTAGAGGTGGTATTCAAAGAAATAAGGAATTGGAAATAACAAAGATGTTCCTATTATTCTTTTCTTTTGAGATCTTTAGTCATAATCTACAATATACCTATGATATGGTGGATATGGTTTGGAAATTAGGATCCTATATCAAGGTAGAAGGTGGTTGACTTGGTCCATTCAAGGAATTATAAGTTTCTAAGGGTAGAAGGCTAATTTCTTTTGACCAAATCAATCTTTAGATCAGTATAAAATAGGAAAAGGAGGGAAGATAATTCCCTTAAGATCTACACTCTCTTTAATTATTTAGAGAGGTCCTGTTCATCCATTTAATGAATGGATAATTTTTCAAGTTGGTGGATAAGGAGGAGGAGGATAGGTTCACTTAGAACCCTTGTGTTCATGTTTCAAAAATAATTCTCCATCACATAGACAAATGGAAATGTGTCATGGTGACAAAGAATATTTATTTATTTATTTTATTAAAAACTTACCTTTTCAATTTATTTAAGGATGTCATAGTGATATACTAGAATTCCTTTTTGCACCAATCGAGAGGAGACCAGGCAGCAACATACTTGTCAAAGAGGAGCCGGGCGATACTGCGCCTATTGGAGAGGAGACGGGCGATATCGCACATGTTGGAGAGGAGACGAGCGATAATATAGCTATTGGAGAGGAGTCGGTGATGGTTATTATGTGGCCTATACACCAATCACACATCCATGTATCTCGTTTATGTCCATTGCAATGAAATTTTTCATTATCATTTGTATGATATTTTTAAAGAAGTCCATGAGCATACGCAATGACTAAGTAAATTATGATAAGATCATAATATAGTGATCACTAGTCTTTAAATATATGTTCTAAAAATTCCTATTTGTTTGATATTCGAGAATGACATCAAATTATCCACAAAGAATAACACATTGATCTTACTCATATGATGAGTATGGATGATTGATAACATGCATATTTAACTTAAATTATTATCTTATTCAACTAATATAATGCAATATGATGCATGTTATCATAGTTTTATGAATTTTCTCTATTGGGATGTTATTTTACTAAAGTCCATATTTATGTATCATTTAGGGTTAATTATGTGTTTTATTGATGTTTGACCTTTTGCAAGGTCAAATGATTAGAAATTAACCACTTTCCTTGAGTTATTTTGACTTTAGTAGATGATTAAAAGAATTAATTTCAAGAAGAGAATGTTGGGATGATATCAAATAGAATTCTAAAGGGTTGATTTAAGATTATATTAAATTCATCTTATTTTCTTTTTTGAATTTATATTTTAGGTGGCATATATGAAAGATGAAGAAATTTGTGATCCAATGGAGAAAATTTGAGTTAAAAAGGAGTTATATAAATTAAGATATGAATTTCTTAATTTTTTAGAATTTTCTGGATTTTATTTTAAATTTTCCAGGTTTTTCGGATTTAATTTCCTTATAAAAATCGCAAAAAGGGTGTATTTTAATTGCGCGGGACCCGCGAAGCTGATGTGGCGCGGCACACACACGTGATAGAGCCACGCGAGGCCATGTGGACGCGTACGTGGACACGTGGACATTTGGGCTGGCAGATGATGGGCCCACGGGTTAGTGGGCCCAGGTTAGAATATTGGGGCGTACTAGGCCCATATAAGGGACGCCCCCCTTAATAGGGTTCTCCTTTTTATACCCGTCAATTCCCTCTCTTTTTCTCTGTGTGGGACTATGTTCCCTTCCTATTCTCTTAGGTTCGCAGGACACGTGGCAGCGTGGGGAGCGTCGTATGAGATCACGTCAATGGAGGTGTGTTAATCGGGTGGACTCCGGTCCACCCGATCACCATCAATGCACATGACAATTTCTAAGCTGTCAATCTCATTAATGAAATCGAACAGCCGCGATTTTATTGCACGATCGGTGAACTACAACGTGATATGTGGGCACATCTAGATACTCCAATGAAGATTGGACGGGCGAAAAATTGGGAGACGTGGGATTGTGACCCACGGATTTCGCACGATCTTGGCCCTCCAAAATCTCTTTAGTGAATCAAACGGTCCGTGTTTTTTGCAATTTTTCTTCTATAAATAGATGTTCTTCCCTTTGTAAACTTAACTTTCGATTAAATCGTGAAGAAATTAAGCCATTTTTTAGCAAAAAATTAAGTTCTTTGTGATCCCCCTGCGTTCTAGACTCAATTGAGGCATGATTGATCATGAATTATTGCAAGAATCAATCGGAATCTCCACTTGAACGCCAAATGCACACCGAAGAAGAAACCGAGGAAATACACTTCAATCGGCGCGATTTGAAGCCCAATCTTTGCGTCAATCAGGAGTCGTGTGATTTGATCGTATCTCTTGCAATTTATGTAGTTTAGATTAGATTTAGATAGGTAATTTCATTTTAGAAATCGGATTTTTCATCGTTTCGACCAAATTTAGGTACGATTTTTTTCTAATTTTGAAACAAATATTTCTCCCTCATCTTAAGTCTAAATCGTTTGATTTTTGTTCATTGGATTCCTTTTTTCATAAGCTTTCCGTGGATATCTAATTCATAAAATTTTATTCCCATTTGACCCTTCAATTTAATGTTTTAGAATCACCTGTTTATTTTCAATCTGAATTTGGGCGTCGACTTGCGGGAGCAATTACCCTTAAAATACAAGGTGATTTCTATTCATATATGAATTTCTTTATTTGGATGTCATTTTTTTAGTCAATTTGATAATTTTGACTAATATGTTCATTTGAGGATTTTTCTGATCATTGATTTTTAATAAATCATAATAAATCCAATTCTTCTCTAAAAATCACGAATTATATATCATAATTTTCCATTTTCTCTCTAGTTTCTGAATATATAATTTTAGTAATATTTTACCTTCTTTTATTCTATGATTTTATAGAAAGTCAACTTCTAGTCAAAGTCAGCGCTTTGAACTTGACTTTTGACTTTTCTTCATCAAATTATTTTTTTTAATTTCTTAAAATATATCCTCTAATATATTCATATTATTCCCATTAATTTTATATCACTTTCATTTCTTAAAATCCCTAATTAAACCTAAGTTTGTCCAAGTCAACTCTTTGATCAAAGTCAACCATGTTCTCCGTTAATCGACCCTATAGTTGATTTCATACTTTAGTCATTGTGAGTTCAGAATTATAAATTTTGTTTGACCGACGATTGTGAGTTTTCAACGACCTCATAAATTTTTATGTCAATAATCCTATAGTCATCAATGTAGAGACACCAAGGATAAATATTAAGTACTCTTTCAAGAAAGAGTTTAGTGAATTGATCCATATGAATCCCTGAATAGTACTTATACCTAACTATCAATCGAGTCGATTCATGTCATGGTTGTGTATGTGACCCTTTAACTTGAGACATCAAAGACATCTTGTGGATGGATAATAATTTATTTTATTATGACTTCTAAATCCTTAGCCACGGGATATCTAAAATGTTATATATTAGATACGACATGAAATCCACGAGGATGATTGTGTGATGAAGATGGGTTGGATTAGATAGTACTATTCTTTCTTGATAATTTGATATCAATCACAGATATCATATAAATAAGAATGTTTAGAACATATATTTAAAAATTATATTATGATTACTAGTGATTATTATATTATGATATCATCATAATTCATTTAGTCACTCTCCCAAATGTCTCCATAATTATGCCAGAGTGGTAGGAGAAATAGGGTGCAGTAGAGAAGGGAAATCGGACGGGGAAGTAGGGAAAGGGAGAGAGAGTATGGGGACTCTATGGGCAAGGAGGCTGCAGCCGCCAACGTTTCCTCCCCATACTGCTTCCTCCCCCAAGGAAATGGATCACTGCCCTCTCCATCGGAGAGGTGCATGCTCTTTTAGGGCACCTCCCGACAGGCCTGGGCCCCGGGCCTTTGAGCCCCATGGCTCTAAGTCAGGCTGGCCCAACCCATTCCGCATGCCAGGAGGCTGCAGTTTCTATTACACGTCAACTTAGTAAAACACTTCACGCAGAAGAACCAAGATCAATGACTCATCTACAACATGATGATGTTTGTAAGGCAAGCTCAGCTTGAAAGGCCATTGCACAGATCTTTGGGAGGGGGCGTAGAAGTATAGGTAATCCTAGGACATGAGTACAATAAATAATTTTATTATATTTGATTTGCAATGCAGTTATACCTCGCTTAAATGTGCAGAAATTGACAAGAAATGCTCCTCATTTCTTCACCTAGCATGGCATATCAGGATTTCGATTACCATATCAAGCACGCTCAATTAAATGCCAGCATGAACTCCTAAGGAGGTGCAGAAGAAATCATTAATGCAACTTAATAACCCTCGAGAATTTTAAAATTGTAAAAACACTCACAGTAATCCAATTTCATCGAAACTGATCTATCAGCTGCGGGAACCTTTGAAGTAGAGATGCCACAGCCCTGATGACGACCTGCTCAATCGACAGATTGCTTTAGAAGGAAACAGAGAGAAAGAACGGAAAACATACCAAGGAAATTTCTCCGGGTTTGAGAGCAGATTCGACGCAGTCTCGTCCGTATCTGTTGAATTTGACATTAAGCTATGGAGAAAATGGAAACTGCTTTTTGGTAGAGATGGAAATTATGGATAAATCAGCCATCTGATCGATAGCTGATAGTCAGATCAATAATGACCGTCGTCAATCACTCTATCCCGCCTGCTTAAATGTACGTGGGTGTCTATGTATCTGTATATATCAGTATATGTGAGAGTATGTGTATTCTGCTGATCTCTCTCTCCTCTCTCTCTCTCTCCTCTCTCTCTCTCTCTTTCTCAGTCTGATTACCTCTCCCTGAGACTCTCTCATTCTCTTCCTGCTTATCTCTCTCTCTCAGTGTGATTACCTCTCCCTGAAACTCTCTCATTCTCTTCCTGATTATCTCTCTCTCTCTCTCTCTCTCTCATTCTCTTCCTGATTATCTCTCTCTCTCTCTCATTCTCTTCCTGATTATCTCTCTCTCTCTCTGTGTGTCTGATTACCTTCCCTGAGACTCTCTCATTCTCTTCCTGATTACTCTCTCTCTCTCTCTCTCTCAATCTGATTACCTCTCCCTGAAACTCTCTCATTCTCTTCCTGACTATCTCTCTCTCTCTCTCTCTCTGATTACCTCTCCCTGAAACTCTCTCATTCTCTTCCTGATTATCTCTCTCTCTCTCAGTGTCTGATTACCTCTCCCTGAGACTCTATCATTCTCTTCCTGATTATCTCTCTCTCTCTCTCTCAGTCTGATTACCTCCCCTGAGACTCTCTTCCTGATTATCTCTCTCTCTCAGTCTGATTACCTCCCCTGAGACTCTCTTCCTGATTCTCTCTCTCTCTCTCTCTGTGTCTGATTACCTCTCCCTGAGACTCTCTCATTCTCTTCCTGATTATCTCTCTCTCTCCCCCCTTAATTCAAGAAACCGTTCCCTAGTTTTCCACATAAAACTCAATTTCTCGCTGATCTCCATCCTGCACCTAAAACTTGCAGCAAAAGGGAATCAGGGCGAGAAAACATACACTATCTGCTTCCTACCGTCGATCATCTTCAACCGGTAGAAGCTGCATCCCCTGACTAAACGGAAAAGTTTTTCCTCGCCACTCTACCAGAAGAACAGAGAACAGAGAATCAGTATAAATCCTCAACAGACAAAACAGTATAGAACAATTTCGCGGTATAGGTAACCTAAATGCCATGTCAGTCCAATCGCAGAAGAATCATCCCCAGATATGTCGTCAATGACGAATTGAAGATCTTGACTGAGGAAGTCAGTAAATTTCTTGAAGAATTCCACGATCGCCTGCGCAGAATTATTCCAAAGTGAAATTTTAGACAACGAGAAAGCGAGCGAAGAAATTAGGGCACCTTCCGTCCGACAAACGGAGACGCGAAGACCATATCCTCGTAGACGCAGTCTTCGGCGATGAGCGGACCAACGGAGGCCACTTCTCTGCGGTTGATTTTGTCGTAGAATTCTCTCACAATCGAAGAAGCCGAAGTAGAGGCAGATGGCGTAACGGACGAGGATATACGATTCTCGGAATTGATAGAATAAGCGGAAAAATCTCTGACCCTAGGGTTGGAGATTACGACGAACGAGTGTCTTGCAGGGAGCATTTGGTTGGGGGAGATCGGCAGCTGTGATCTGGATGGGGGATGAATTCTGCAGCAGGCAGCCATGGGAGCGACGAGTCTAAACCACTTCTCTTCGCCGCGAGAAATTCAGACTCCTTGTGGACCGCTATTTAAACCACAAATTGACGGTCTCTCTCTCTCTCTGGCATTTCTCTGGCTCTCCGTGATCGCTCAATCTCTCTGATTAGCTTTCTTTGAGACTCAATTCTCTCTCAGATTACCTCTCTCATTTTCTCTGATTACCTCTCTCTGATTATCTCTCTCCCTGTTCCGCTCTCGTCCTCTCTCTCTTCTCTGATACTCTCTGACTCTTTCTCTCTGATTCTCTCTGCAACTCTTCTCCCGATTTTCTCTCTGTGCCTCTGCGTCCGGAATGGATTTTGAGCTCCGTAATGGCAATCTCCTGCGCAGAATAGGTACAAGTGAATTCACTCCGCTCGATATACGCGTTCTTGTGGTTCTTACAGATGCTCTTCGTCGATCTACTGATATTGGTTGGTCCATTTGCGGTTAAAAGATTCCAGTCTCTCTCTGCCGTCCCGATCTGGAGAATTCACGATGTAGCAGGAGCGGATTTTGCGTTCTCAGTCGAATAAAAAATTCTCTAACGCTAAATTGAATTTTGCGGATCATCAAATCTTTCGGACTCTGGAATCTGATTTTCCTCTGAAGGTCTCCTTCCGGTGATTTGAAAACAGGCTGAAAAGAAGGAAAAAGGAAAATCAAATGAAAATTTTGAACTGCAAGAGGACCGCTTAAATTGACCGTGTTCCTGATCTTCAATTTCCTCCAGTTATCTGTCATTTCTGCCTCAGAAAACCTTGAAGGCAGCGTTTATCATTAAAATTTTGATTCTTCTCTTTTCAATGGTGATATCACGCAGGTTCTTTCTAGATCATTGAAGACAGATATTATGGCTGAAAAACATCAGTGGGATGGAACTCTCTCGGCAAGAGATTTTCTCGAAGCTTCAAGAATTTTTTGTGGGAAATGGGCTGAAATGAACCCTAATCTCCCACCTTGGATTTGGGTAAACCCGCCGATGATCTCTGGATCTGCCGATGTAGGTTCATCTTCTACTTTTCTTTATTTTTCAATAAATTAAAAGCCTACAATTCTAGATCCATTTCATTTTTTGACAACGCATTTCTGGCGCTTGTCAGGGAGTTGGCTATCTTTCTCTCGAAAGTGTGTGTCATCAAAAATCCATAAAGGTTAGCTATCAAAACGGATGATATGATGTGTAAGATAATGATATGATAAGATGGGATATGATGCAATGTCATGCGATTCAGTAGTCATGTTGTGCCATGTCATGGTATGCAATGTCGCATGAGCCATGTCAATGGGTATCTTTTCTCATATCGTCGCGTGTTGGATTTCCAGAATACAGATGATGAGGATGACTGCTTGTCTATTGAAGAACCGGATGCTGACCCTGCAACCCTGGTTATTCCCTTGACTATGTAATCATAACCATTCTTGCAACCCAGAGGAATTCCATGCTGATCTTCCTCTCTGTTTTAGGTGCAAAATCCCCTCCCAGGAACTCATTTTTATGATTACCATATAGTATACAGCTTCTCCTACAATGTTCCTGTGATGTATTTTCGCGGATACCAATTGGGTACGACTTCATCTTTCCTCTCTCTACGAAGACTTCTCCTTTATGTTTTTTGTGTATTACATACACAGATGGTCAACCCTTGCAGCTGGAGGAAGTCAACGTTGACTTTTCAACCGATTCTAGATGGACATTTCTCACAACAGAGGTCAGTAATGCAGGAAAACATAACACATTTTATTTTCTTCTCAAAATCAGTAAATAAGACATGATTTTTTTCACGGGATGATCAGGATCATCCGTTCTTGCATAGACCATGGCACATGCTCCACCCATGTGGAACAAGGGATTGGATGAAGCTCCTCTTTTCAGGATCTTCCCATCGGTCAACCGATCTTCGCATGGTGGTCGTGAATCAGTACATTTCATCTTGGTTCTCTGTGATTGGCCAAGTGGTGGGCTTGGAACTCCCACTCAGCATACACTCCCCAGTCAACATCTCTCTGTTGACCGATGAAACAAGGAAAACAACAGATTAATGAATAATTGCTATTCTTTATAACCTGAATATTGCTGAATGCTTCTGACCATGATATGATCATGGCTGCTTGTCTGATGTTCTATCGAAGCAAGCGAGGAATTCAGTGTTGCCTTCCGCCCCCTTGAGGGGGGACTCTATCCATCCTTCTCTGACGAACCCAAAGGCTTCTACGCCCTTTGTTATCCTTTCAAGGACCTGCACATAAAACAATAAGATTAAATTTGAGGAAATATTATAAATTAGATTATAGATTTTATCGTGAGAAAAATATATAAACAAGTCGACAGCCAATCATACTTCTTCATGCACACGGGGGTCCCTCACAATTCCACCTCCACCCACCTGGAAGAAAAATAGATAATTCAAACCATAGAAGATAGAAAATGGGGAGAGAGAGAGAATCTCTTTCGCTAAATTAGGGTTTGAAACACCCGACCTGCGATCTCCGCGCCTCAAACTGTGGTTTAATCAGAGTAACTAAGGTAGATTTCTCTTTCATGACAGTCACAACGGCAGGCATCACCTGGGCTTGCCAGAAACCGATTAGAGAAGAAATAATGAAAATCAAAGGGTGATTTTCAGCATCAGATGATGATCACCCATCGTGTCATCGAGCGATGTCGGCTGAATTACCGTGAGTATAGAAATAAAGGACAAGTCGAGAGTCACCAAATCCACTCTCTGAGCAAGTTCGGGGAGATATCTCAAATTAGTCCTCTCCATGATGCATACTCGTTCGTCGTGACGAATCTTATCTGCTACCTGCAAGATCACTGTTGAATTTCAAGGATGATCTAATTTCTCAAAGATGATCTAATTTCCACGCGATGAATGACTGCACCTGTCCATAACCGACATCGACGCCATAAACAAAAGATGCACCGTGCTGAAGGAGGCAATCAGTGAATCCTCCGGTCGACAGCCCTGAATCGAGAGCCACTTTTTCAAAAACATCCACATTCAGTTTTTCAATTGCTGCTTCCAGTTTGTATCCTGCTCTGGATACGAAGAAAATATACGTAAATTTAGCCGCATTATTGAAAAAAATTTGGGAAGAACCAAAGAATAATATATATATGACGTCACCTGCAGACATATTTTGGAACCTCTGCCTTTATCTCCACTGTAGATTCGCTGGAGACAAGTGTGCCAGCTTTATTTATGATTCTGCCATCCACAAAAACTTTTCCTGGGAAATAAAGGAGAGGAAATTAACTTCTGGGAGTATCAAATATTTTTTATCATGTCCAAAATCAAATTCTTCAGAGCAAAATGGAAAATAAAGGAGAGAAAAATTAACTTCTGGAAAGTATCAGATATATTCTATCATGAGCAAGATCACATTCATCATAGCAGATGGAAGAATGGTAAATAAAGCAGGCACACTTGACTCTGGTGAATCCACAGTGGAGATAAAGGCAGAGGTTCTGAATCTGCCCTTGATGAAAATGTTGCAGAGGGAGTGCCTCATGGGCCTGAAGGGACGTGCCAGGAAAGACAAGCATGGGATGTTGACCAGTAAATGCTCTGAACGTTGACCTATCACTGGTGAACAATATCATCTCTGTGTGTGTGTGTCTATAATGATGTCTTGCTGATGGTTGTGATCCTAATCATAGAGGCATCAAACCTAGAAATGAATGAGGAAGAACCATGATCATGAACACATCAAGGATGACAAGCATGAGGAAGAACCATGATCCTAACACACATTAGGAAAAAGTATCATCGAAAAGAGTAACGCTGATTTGGTAATTGACCTTGCAGAATCCATGATTGAACGAAGGTGCGGCTGTACTGCTGATATCTCTCGAGACAAACTTCGTCTAATCTTCGTTTTCTGCAAGATGATGGCAGTTTGGTGTGTAAAATTCGCTTGATTCTAGTATATAAATGCTATTTATCGTTTCATTCCATCGAATTACAGAATCGAGATGCAAAGATAGGAATGAAACATGGAAGAAAAGATTGAAACTCACTTTCTTGGAACTATAAGTCTCTTGGGCTTCTCCGTAGCCATGGTTCTGATTATCCTCTGACGAGAACTGGCAAAGCACGTTTCTGGAGAGAGGAGAGTCAGACCAAACAATGAAGTGCAGGAGCAGGAGATGGTCGAGTTATTGGTTTGAAATTCGGAGAACAACCCAGATGCAAAAAGGGTAAGATATTGAAAAAAAACTGCGAGCGGGACAGAAAATCTAAAGCCGAGGAATTATCTCGAGCTGACTTGGAAGGGATTCCAAGGCGAAAAATCGCCGAGCAGCATATCCATTATTGATCCACATACCGTCGGAAATGGAAAACGGAACGGAGAAGGGTGGAACGAGCAAGATGAGAATAATCTGAGCTATAAAGAGAACGTTGAGGAGCCGACCTTCGAATGGTCGCACCCATGATTTAGAAGAAAACAGGGAGGTCGAGGAGGATTGGAGAGTTCGACTGCGCATCAGCTCGATTGCCATCCGCACCTTTGTCTCCCGCGGGCTCTAGATTTTGGCGACTCGAGGAAAACCTCGGCTTAAATCCACAGAATTTGGAGCTACTCCAGCAAATTAAAAATTTTCTTTTTAACTGCGTGAAGAGGTCTGTAAAAGTAAAACAATCACTGATCACTTTAACTAGAACAGAGAAATTAATTGAATTAGCAGAAAAATGCAAACATGAAGTTCTAGAGCTTAGAGAATGAAAAGAAATGGTGGAATAATTCCATGTGCATGACCCGAGTCTGGTTCCTTGTGAGATTTCAAACTTTCCTCCCATTTCCTCGCGGACAAGAATCAAATGTCAAAGTCAACGTCAAGTGTAAGCCTTGGCATAAAACGTTCAAGATACTGTTGACCTATGATCTCAATCTATGTCATTGCTACTGATAAGTCCATTCCATCATTATTTATTATTTTTAATTTATAATTCTGGCTAGTAAGATGCCCAGACATGAAATTTTCAATTTCACATTTTTTGTAAATTTTTACTCATTTTGTATTCATTTGTGGTTAATTTTGGTTATGTTATGTTTGACTTTTCCAAGGTCAAACGATCATGAGTTGACCATGGTCCTCGAGTTTTCATGTTTGAAAGACGTCGAGTGAATAAGAACATGAACAAAGATGAGAAGAATATGAAAAACTCGGTATGACTTTTATCGGTTGACTTTTATCGATCAAACGATCTGATTGACTTTTATCTATAATGACGAGAAGAAAGAAGACTTGATTTGGAGAAAAATGACAAAAATTTCATGCTAGATGATTTATAGATTTAAAGAGGGATCTTTTTATTTATCGTCTTTTATTTACAATAAATAGTGTTTGTACTCCTTTCAAGTGGGCTCAGGAATTCCTTCATCTTTGGGGATGGCTCCCTTTTTATAAGTTAGACGGGCATTTTCCCTCGTTCTTTCTTCTCATAAGATAGTATTACTAGCATCCATTCTATAAATTTAACATTCAAAGCAACCTAATCTACATATTTCTCGCCCATGAATAGGATTATTGATGAGATGAGATTGATGGGCCAAATCAAAAAAGTTTCAATGTTGAAGATTTCTTGATTGGAGGTGAGATTTGTAAAGTGCCCACTTTTCTTAACCATAATGGATTAAAAAAAAAATCAAAATCAGTTTTTTGTGATGAATGCATCTCCATTGGGTGAGGACCCGGGATTTCATTAAAGTTACGCATAATTAGTTTTTTAATTTCTTGCCGATTTGAAGACTTGGGCAAGAAATCATTGTTTTCTTTCTCCTTGGGGTTGAGTTTTCCTTGACATTTTAATCGGATATGTGCATTATTGGCCTATATGCAACTAGTTTTTAGGTTCCCTTGGAATCAATAGTTTGCATAATTTTGAATCCAATTATTCATAATTTTTTAAATACTACGAGTCTGAAATCACTGTTTTAATCTCTAATTTTCCATTGATTTTACCATGGCTCCTATGTGTACTCGAATTTTTTATTTTTTTTAGCAAATTGAGAATCTATCTTTGATGCCCAATTTGTGAAATTTGATGACCATTATTTGAGTTTAGAAGAAAACAACGAGTTTTTGCCACCAAAATGACCAATCAAACATGAGAAAATAACTTTGCATTGAATTTGACGACGAGGCGATGCAAATCAACGAAGAGACGTCCAAGTAAAGAAAATTTGGGTCAAAAAGATCGATGTCGCTAAAAATGACCGATAAAATGTCATTGATCATCCTCTCGAGACGATTTGATGCCCAAAAATTGAGGAATATGCACTTAGAAAAAGGGGGATTGGCTATGATTTAGAATCCATTAGATTTCTTATATACATTGGCATGAGAAATGAGAAACTTTGATTGGAGGAGGAAAATGAACTCGAACTTGCCCAAAATGCTAGGTGATGGAAAAAGCTCAAAGAAAGGAACATGGTAGTAGAACAAGGAACATGGAACTCAAATTTTTGGAAAATATGGGAGAGATAGCCCTTGATATAAAGGAGAAAGTAGGCCTCAAGAACAAAGGGCTCAAGAGATGAACATTGGCATTTATCTCTCAATTCTTCAAGATTAGGAATTGTGGATCCTCTCATGATGATCTTCATGGCAGTGTGCAAACTTCAAGAAGAGCATACTTTTAGGGTTTGATCTTTTCACAAGCTTGTTTGGGTTTGACTTTGAAAATTAGGGTTTCTCTTCTAGAGGTTACAACATAGATGTGATGCTATAAAGTGCAAATAGAACTCTGAATCTATAGAAAGAGTGAATTTAGATCCTAATGAAGTTTTCAAATGGCCTGGGTTCCACCCAGTCAGCGAGGCCCAGATCGAGTTTCTAACACTGGCCATCTGAGATTATCTTTAATTGATATACACAAAGCCAGCCGTGAATCCGATGTTTACCACATAAATTTTCTTGTTTTACGAGTTTTTTGAAATCTAAATTTACAGGTAGGTTAATATGAATAAGACGCAGGTAAGATCTGTACTCATATTAATACAGTTTGATTTGTATTTTCATGCATTGAAAAATTTTCCTGGTTTGCTTTTGTATAGAACATATGCCGATGTTTCGCACGATTCATAGGTTGTTCAGTCGATTTTAGCGTTAGAGACGACGGAGATTCGGATTCTCCATTCCTCCTCGATCTCCTGTTTAGGTATCAGTTCCCAATCGTTCTCCCGCTAATTAATTCGATTTCTTTCCAGAGATTTCTTCTCTCTGGACTATTCTACCGTTCGTGGAACCTATTATTCCGTTCTTCCTGATCGATTGGAATAGCTAAAGCCGTCTCCTCCATAGATTTGATTTGATTTCCTATTTATTAATTTTATTTTCACGAAGAGAATATCTAGATGCTGTAAGAAATATAGATAACATTACCTCTGTCACTTTGGTTTCATCTCGGCTATAATTAGAGGAAATGCGAGGATAAACATCAACGATGGTAACGTTGTAAACACTGTCGAATCTAGGGTTGGATTTTTTATGAAGTCTTTTCGAGTTTCCTTCTCTAGCTCAAACCCACGAATAATTGTTTAGAGAAGTTGTTTGACCGATATATGGAAACCTGCTACTGCGATTAGATGATGTCCATGAACGTGTTTCTCTGCCATTCTGGGAAACACTTTATTTCTCCCTCTTTCTCTGCTCCAATCTACTCTAGAAATTACGTTAAGTCCTCTTGGATCTCTTCATTCTTCAAAATTTCCTTTTCGATGTAAATTGTGCAGTTTCCTGTAAGCTCACGTGAAGAATCGAGGATCTCATTTCTCTCTCCTTCTAAATGGAGGGAAGGCAAGACCTGGCGTCCATCCTCCCTCTGCTGCCGTTGACTCTGAGTTCATCCTCGCTCATTTGGCCTCCCAGAGTCGTTGACTTTCTCAAGAAACTCTCCCTGGGCCCTGATATCAGCAGGGTTTGCTCTGGGAAGATGTTCTTTGATGCCATCTCGGAGCTTCGGATTTCTGTCGGCCTCTCTGAAGAATCTTTAGCTTTCAATGCAGCATTCGGCTATTCCATCTTCTTTGACCAGGTCATCTCTCTCTCTCTCTCATCAAACATGCTACCTTTTGGAAGCATGTACTTGTTGAAACTTTATCATTTTCCTTATTCGATTCTTTTGGTTTTTGGGCAGCTGATCTCTGGGGATGACTCTAGGGTGTGGTTCTGTGAGGTGGTTCCTTTTCTGGCTCACTTGCTCTTAATGTTGCCTTCCCTGCTGGAATCACATTACAGATATTCTGATTCGATTTTTTGTTTGGGCAATGGCGGACTTCGCGTGCTTGGTTCACAAGAATCAGGGATTGTGCTCCTCAGTCAGGCATGTGTCTTTGCTTTGTGATCTGGCCATTTTTTGAACAGAAGATCCCCATTTTATGGCTCTCTTTACACTAAGATCATTGTATTTATATCTGGAGAAATCCTCTCTGAAGTAGTGGCTGCTACATGCTCCACATTATTGGTCTCTATCTCCTTCCCTTTGCCCTACATAAATACCACCTCATTTATAGTTTGATATAGGTAGGTTGTTCACTGTTTATGATGCATCGAAGAACAATCTAACTTGTCGAATAAAATAAATTCCTGTAAAAAAACTTAGTTTTACTTTTGCTGTGAGCATTATATGTGAGCGAAGTGAAATCTGTAAAACGAGAAACTTTAATTTTCTGCCGTAAGGAGGGATGAAATACAAGTAACTTATGTGATAGAATATCTTTTCTGATGATAATTATTCTTGTTTGAGTCCTCTTATGACACTTCATTTTTGAATTATGACTTCTGCGTACATCTTCAGATATCTATTTGGTATAAATTGTTTTCCAGAAGTCTAGCCTTTCGCTATTTTCTGTTTCCTTTTTCCCTTCAAAACTTAAAAGGCACATGCTAATTGCATTCACTTTGGATGTATGTTGTGAATTTTCTTAACTTCACAATCTTTGTCAAAATCTAGAGGCCTGCAACAATTTTAATTATATTTGCTCATATCTAGAATAATGGGCATATTCCCATGTAAGTCTTCTAATCAATTTCAGGAGTTGATTGCTGCATTGCTTGCTTGCTCATTATTTTGTCTGTTTCCACAAACACGTGAAAGCAATCTTCCAATGATCAACTTCGATTGCCTGTTTGCGTATGTGATCTAACTATGATTTTTTAAATGCAGTATTTTACCAATATCCAATATTAATTATTCAAAATTTACTGCATGTAATCAGGGGACTCTATCCTGATTCAAAAATGAGCCAAAGAGGGAAAATTAAGTGCCTTGTCCACTATTTCAAACGTGTTTGCTCAAGTGTGCCGACTGGTTTTGTTTCCTTCGAAAGGAAAGTTCTCCCAGTCGGATGTTCTTCTCAAGTCGTCTGGTCAGAATCTGTGACACATCTCTGTCCTTTTAAGGTGACATGAATGATCTATTTGGAATGCCAGTACATCATCAGTTTTTATACAATCTTTTTCTTTATTCTCTAGATTGGTGATTGATCAGCTGAATCACTTTTGTCAGGTTTCAGTTTCAGGCTTTATAGAGGACCAGCCTTACGAAGCAGTAGAAGTAGATTTCGCCAACAAATTTTTGGGAGGAGGTGCTCTAAGTAGAGGCTGTGTGCAGGTTCCTCTCTCTGCTTTAAGCTCTCCCTAAGTTTCAATTGTTATGTCAAAGAAATTTTTCAATGAATAAATTATGCTTGTTAATCTTGATTTTCATTTAATCTTATTGAAGACACTTAGTTGTACTGTGGGCGCGATGACGACAGAAAGAAATTTCAGCTTTCACAGGAGAGAAGATGGAATAAAATAAGCCATAACCTGATAAAATGTTCAGTCATTAGCCATTTTATTGGGTTTACATAAATAATTGAATAAATTTAATTAATTGCTTATACCCTGATTCTTTTATAATTGAAAGTTCCTACCAAACCATGCTCTGGGAGACTGCTTAAGGACATATAATGATTTCTTCAGTTTATATACTACCCATTATTATTTTGATTACTATAAGCTGAAGAGGTGTCTTCATGCAAATCTCTTCTGCTATTCTCCACGGACGGAATATTTTTTTTTCAGCATACTGAATTGGTTGCCAACTAAGGTGTGCTGCTAATGATTTTAAATCTCTAATGTTTTTCATCTTAACTACTGGAGTACAAGTTTTGCTCTAGTTTATGATAGGCCTGCTCTCATGACCTACCAGCAGCAGGACAAGAGGGCAGACCAGACAGCAGGGCTGGGCCCTGCTAGGAGACCCAATGGGTGTCCTCTATTGGGAGTTTGCCCCAGAAATCATCTGGAAGGGAGGAGTGGCGTCTGAGGAGATTGGGTCTTAGGGGTTGGAACGATGGCGGTTCTCTGATTCCAGGGCAATGCCTCGCGGGTGTCCCTCTCTCTTCCACTCTCTCTCTCATTCTCTCTCTCTCACTCTCCTACCCAGACTTCTCTTAAAGTGTTTTTTTGTGACTCCTTTTTGTGGATCATTCCTTTGGATTGTGAACTCTAGAGGAGGAATCGGCAGTTGTTAAATCTTGTCTCTAGTTGAGTTGGGGCCTATCAATTGGTATCAGAGCCAGCAACAAAAACACATAACGACAAGGATGGGGAAAAAAGACCACGCAACCACAGAGACCATCAAGGAACCTGCAGTACTGGAGATTGATGAGCTTGGAGAGGGATTAGAGAAAATCTCAAAGATGGAGTGGTAGTTTGAGTTATTGATGCAACACATTGGGAACTTATGTCCTGTCCTGACGCCAAATGTTGTGAGTGCCGTGGCCCCTACGGCATTTGCCTTGGCAATGTCAGCTGCAGCAACTCCACTTTCGGCTGGCATGCCAAACAGCTTAGCACCAACTGCGTCCTCAGCCACTCAAGCGGTGAGGGGTAATTCGTCGCACCACGATGACAGAATACTACTGTCAGACAAGTGAAGCTGATGACATTTGCTGAGGTAGATCTCTCAAGTTGATAAACCGAGTGTAAACAATCTTTGAATGTGATGTAGGCTAAGGGCCTCCATTGCCAAATTGTGACTCATAAAAGCCCAAAAAGTCACAAGGCCCACTTATGAGGCCCAATTAGAGCTTATTGGGCCAGGAGCAAATCTCGAGGAGCTATCACTGTTTGCAGAAGATCACCTAGAGACTCACAAAAGTGTGTGTCAAATTCTACAGTTCCCAGAATCTGGAAAGTGTCTTTTGTCAGGCCTAGAAGCTTCTTTTTGTTGTGTCAGGCCCATCCCTTGACACAGGTATGGTGTAATAGTTATACTTTCAAGACTTTGAGTTGTCTTATCAAGGGTCATGTCACTTGGACGACCCTTTACTTTTTGAGGCCTATATAAGGCCCCCCATTGTAACACTTAAACGCACAATTTGAAGTTATTCCTATCTGAGAGCTTTGTTTTCTCCCCTTTGAGTGTTCTCCTGTTTTGAGAGTGCTCCTGTGCTTGTGGATTCAAGTACAACCCCTTGTGGATTCAAGGGTTGAAGAGGTTAGTTCTGTGGACTCAGAACCTAACCCTTCTTGAAGATCAAGGTTTGAGGATTCAAGCCCCTGTTCTTCATTGTTCCTGCGCTAAGGTTGCATCAGAATGTCAAGGGCATCCCAGCGGGTATGAAACTGAAACTGGCCAACCTCAGTTTGACAGGAGATGCGCTGGTCTGCTATCATCGGACAATCCAAGGAGCCATTTAAAGATTAGGCAGATTATGCCTTCAGTGCCTATTCTGTTGTCAACACTTGGACTTGCCATGAGAATGCTTATTTGATTACAGCAGACTCAGTGTGGGTTGGTATACGGCAGGAATTTGAGTTAAGAAGTGCTGCAGTCTCAGATATTTCGATCGATGCCCAAGCAGCCATCTTTTTTAAGGGCTTGCCGCCAGAAATCTGTGCCAAGCTCAAGCTGTTCTGCCCCCAGTGCATCTGATGGATATGGCCCAGGCCATCAAAGAGAAGAATTTGGCGCTAGTAGGGCATGGCTTGCCTCTGACACCAGTGACCAGAAATCCATGTCGAGCTCATACACTAGGGACAGCTGCAGAGATCAGTCAGCATTATCCTGATTTCCACCTGGAGGACTAGTTGGCTTTGATGGGAGGTGATGACGATCTATTGATCTCGATTGAGGACAGGGCAAGAGGGCAAGCTGGACAGGAGGGCTGGGCCCTGCTAGTGAGTGTCCCATGGACTCCACTGAGCAGGAGGCCCATCTAGTAAGGTGCATTGGATGGGTCAGGCCTATTGGGAGTTTGCCCTGGAGATCGTCATGAAGAAGGGAGCAGTGGCTGAGGAGATTGGGTGGTAGCAGGTGGAGCGCCGGTGGCTCTCTGATCCTGGTGAATGCTTTGTGAGCATCCCTCTCTCTTCCTCTCTCTTTCTCTTGTTCTATCTCACGCTCACTCTCTGACCCAGACTTCTGTGAAGGTGTCTTTTTTGTGGTGTTGTTGAGGATCATCCCTTTGGATTGTGGACTCTGCAGGAGGAATCAACAATTGCTTCGAGTTTATTTACCTTAAATCTTGTCTCTGGTTGATTTGGGGTCTATCAGTTTATTCCATAGGTCTGGGGTGTGACCTAAAGCAATTAAATGTGTTTTGTACGTTTAATGCTTCCATTTTCTATAATTATACTTGAGGTGGTGTATACCCAACGACCCTGTAGACCTCTTGTTGAGAGAAAGGCGAACTATCTCCTGTTTTTGATGTTTGTTGAGTTCAGGAAGAGGAAGTTCTTTCGGGCATCAGACTTCATCACGCTCAATAACTATGCTTGTGTCTGAGTCTCTTCTGATCATCAGGTATGATAATTTAGATCTGCTCTATCTAAAGAAGGACCTCCTAGAGGATGATACAGCCACCTCTGTGGAAAATCATAGAAACAGGAAATTCAATCCAATAGAGTGCATCAGAACTGTGCCAGTTTATTCAATTTCAACCTGATGGAAAACACACCAAAAAACCAAGGTCTTGCTCATCACCTTAGGTGATGGCCCCTTCAGAAATAATTGCTGGATGCGCCAAAAGTCCCCTCATCTTCCTTTTTATTAGCCCCATAGTTAACTCCTCCCTTACTGCCCAAGGGGACATTTGTGCTGCTTTAATTTGACGCGTGACAGCACATGTGTGAGGACACTTCTTCAATCTCTGAAAGAATGATCTGCTTCTCATTCCTGGATTTCTGTCTCTTATATGGAATTATAGGAATCTGATCAGATGGTCATCTAACTCTTTTTCTTCCAGAGTAAGCTCGACATATTGACTCCTACGGAAGAGATTATCCCCATCAAACTTTAGGTCTTTTGGAATGACCAGGAATGATTGATACTGATGGATCTTTTCAGTAGCCCTTGACCCCATTTTGCCAGAGGGAATGGAGATAGTTGAGGTAGTGGCCAGTCATATTATAGGCTTCATACACACTACTAGGGGTATGTTACAAGAATACCTGTTACAACTGGCCGTTATTGGATGCTTTATTGGTTATTAGCCCTCACTCTAGTTTGGGATCATATCACTTTTCATGGACAGAAGAATAGAAAGGAGGGACACTGGATTAAACAGTGGGTTCCTCCAGAAACCTAGGAACCGCTTCACAGAGAATGAAGACAACAGTCCTCATCGCTCCTCCCCCACCTCTTTTTTCCTCCAAACAATTCATTCTTTCTTGATGAGGGGTTTAAATACTCCCTTACATGTAGTGGGTACATCATGGAAAATAAATAATGGCAAAATGGTCAATAGGGGGAAATATATTTATGAAATAACATAAATCATTCCTTGTCAACTGATCAAGGAATGATTTTCTTATTTCATAATATATTTCTAATAAAAATTATGTACTGGGCATTGGATTTAGATCTTTTTTTAATCAAGGAGTGAAAATCATCCGAGGTTAGTGAACTTCATTGCATTGATTTAAATCTAAATGTCATTCCAGTATTTTTCATCGCTTCTGTTGGAAAAATGAAGTTTTTAACCTAGATTGAGATGTCCTATTCATTCTTTGGCTATGATAATGGCTATTTTAATTTTTGACTGTCTATGCAATGCAGGAAGAGATACGATTCATGATCAACCCAGAGCTAATTGCGGGTATGCTTTTTGGCAGCTATGGAGAAAAAAATGAAGCCATAGAGATCATTGGAACTGAGAGATTTTCAGATTATGCGGGGTAAATATTATCTTGCATTTCTGTAACTTTTCAGTTGTGCCCATTGTTTTCTTTATTAGTGTTTGTGTCTGTGTATCAATATCTACCTAGTCTATTTAATTGATCTCAAATTTGGTTTAGTCTTAACACTGTATGGTTGGTCCAAAACTCTGTAATTGATGGCAAGACGTCTCAACTAAGAGCAAGCTTTTAGGGTCACATATTTCATTAAGTGGTGGAGGCATAAGTTAGGATTCAGAGAGGAGATTAAGATCTTCAGGGAAGATCAGATTATTGACAGCAAGCTTACTGATTTAGTGTTTCTAACACGAATACAGAGTTGTGGTGATTGATAATGGTTCAGTTTCACTGAATTTTCAGTTTGTTCATTTATTGTCTACTAAAAATTTTTTGATAAAAGGGCTAAGATAGTTGAATATTTTCTGTTATTTCCATTATATTCTGTCACATTCTTCACTATTAAGTTCCATATCATTCTGTTCGCATTATGAAAATATGCTAGCCCAAAGTTCAGTTAGAAAATCATTCTGTTCGCATTATGAAAATATGCTAGCCCAAAGTTCAGTTACCGTGAGTAGTATATAGATGGACATTTTAATGTATATGTACATTTTCCGGTGATTCACCGCTGAAATTATTCCAACAGGTTGAAGTTGTTTATTCCCACCCATCTCGTATTTTCTTCCTACCTAAAATCTTTCGACGAATTGCATGGTTAACACTATGCGCCTTTTGATCTATAAATGTTGTGCTTTTCTGTCTTACAATTTCTAGAGGTTGATTTTAATTTCATGATCTGAAAACTCAACGTTTAAGTTTTTCCTTGACAATTTCAGATATGAACTTAATAGTTCATATATTTAATTTATATCATTTTTTCTTTTAACATGGCAGCTATGCATCCACATTTTGTTTTGTGGGAGATCACAAAGACATGAGGCTACTTGATAGTCTGAGAAGGAGAAAAAGAAAGATTGTTGCTATCGATGCTTTATGCCATCCGGGGATGAGGCAGTTTAAAATTGAATGCCTTTTGCGGTGGGTGTTAATGCTTCTTTTCAAGTACATTGTCTTTCCTCTTTTTTGACATAGATAACTTGCTGTCATATGTTAGAAATTTAAGGATTTTAATAAACCGTACTGAGACTCCCTTCAAACTGTGTTTATTTTCATAAAATTCCTATACATGAGTGCTCAGGGGAGAGCTTTTTTTGTGGGGGCCTTTTTGCTGTGTAAATTTGTCTAAGCCTCTGGTTTATGCTTTGTAGAGAAACAAACAAGGCTTTCTGTGGTTTTCTAGATCAATCAGACTATGGGCTCCGTTTCAAGAGTACTGAAAAAATTGATATTTGTGAAACTCAACTGATCCACGGAAATGGCATGTCTAATGGTCAGTTATAATACGATGCATCTTCCTGGATCTTTACAATTCATCTTTGGCAGTTACCTTCTATCATTACGTTGCATCTTCCTGGAATTTCTGCTTTAACTTCTACCCTTTGACAATGTTTTGAGCTTTGAGATCTTAGATATCAGTTATGGCATGAAAATTTACATCATGATACGATGCTGGACAAGATTTGAAAAAAAATTAAAGAAAATTCTCCATGTACACTTAATAGCAGAAAGAAGACCCAGATGGACAATTAAATTTCTTTTTAAGGCCATTTAAAAATCCCTCTGATTACCTTCATCATGGCACCCTCAGCCCAGTAATTATTGTCCTAAGCAACCCAACTCATTTGTCCCAGACAAATAATTTCCAAACTAACATGCTTTATGGTGAGAAAGCCACCTGGGATCATCATCTCCTTTTTGCCTAATCAGATTAGAAGCCCAAATAAGGTGGAACAACTTGCACGAGCTTGTTCACAGTTATCATATGGCCAAATAAGGTGCGCAACTTGCACTATGTTTTTGGCCGTTATGTGTAGGGTCCAAATAGATTGAACAACGTTGTCGAGAAAGATTGCATAGATGTATGTCAAGTGATTGTGTCTTGTTTCAGGATCGAGTCATTCTTCTGAGGCAAAACTGCCGTCTGATTTGTGCCATGTCAAAATTCTCCTCTAAAGGTTGACTGATGTGCCTCTACCATCCCAGTAGCTCAAATTCATAAGCCTTGGAGTTGATGAGTTTTATGCTGAAGTTTCCTTAGTTTGTGACCTATGCACAATGGAAGTAAAAGTTTACTTGGCCCATATAGCCAATTTGCCTATGACCAGAAGACCTTTAGTGCTGATATTAAGTTGAACTGGTGGTTGACCGAATCCCATGTTAGCTAGGGCAAAAAATCTAGGATGCCCTACATGTAACTGGGGTACCCAAGTATGCGCAGTCCAGAAGCCTCTAATCTTTGCCATTCATCAGAGTGGGGGAGGATGGCCAATACCCAACCTGAAATGAACCATATGGAGTCTAGTACATGTATAAAGTTAGATTCTGCTGTCCTATTTGCAGGTTTTCATTTTCCAGTATTTCTAGCTGACCGTTTTGGCAAGAGAAGGAGGTTTTAGGGTTTTGAAAAGAAAGTGATTTTTTTAGAATAAAAAACACTTCCAGTGGTGGCAAGAGGTGGAAGTGATGGGATCTCATGCTTGATAGGCTCTATAAATTTTGATCAAAATATGAAATGATGAGGATCTTATTCTCGGGCTGGTTGGTTGTTCGTGCCTCCAATTACTTGTCACTTCTCCGTAAAACTTGACTTCCATCTGCCCCATGTTTGACTTGGAACAGCCATTTGACACCTATGGGCTTTATCAAGGTTGGTCTATCCACAAGTTCCCATATGTCATATATTATCGCAACTTAGGTGCAGATGTAAGTTAGTATTGATCAAGATACGCCGGATTGCTATTTTGCTTTAAAGTTGCCATAATTTGAGCAATGAGACTGATGATTATGATGAATGGTTAAATGTTATCACATGTCCTACCATAAAAAGCTGAGTAAGTTGTGTTTTGTGGTAGAAACGACGCAAGTCTCTGAATCTACTGCTCCTATTGAAGTTGTTGGGATTGCCACTGGAAATTGGGGTTGTGGAGCATTTGGAGGAGACCCAGAGCTCAAGTGTATAATTCAGTGGCTGGCTGCTTCGCAGGTAACCAATTTATCGATTACTCTCGCTGTTTGCCGAGGCACTTAGCTTGAACTTTTTTACACATTATTATCCATTTGGGCTCCATCAGATGGTTTTTTGAATAATCTGGTATTTTTCAATAGATCATCAGATGACTGTCTTGTTTCTGCTTTGAGACCGATTTTAGTATGCCTTTGGTACTTTCTTTGACTAACTCGACAATGATCCTTTCCAGGCACATAGACCTTTTATTCTCTACTACACTTTTGGGCAAGAACCATTGCAGAGATTGGAAGAGGTAGTTAATTGTATGCAAGTCTTTTTGCTTCTTTTTTTTGGGGAGGGCGGGGAAGAAGAGAGAGAGTTGATAATCATAAGTTCAAATATTTATCTGCTGCCAATTATTTTTGGGTCTGGGCAGGTCACCCAATGGATTCTGCAACATGAATGGAGTGTGGGAGATCTTTGGAATATGCTGGCTGAGTATTCTCCTCAGAGATTATCTGGAGGGACGAGCTGTGGTTTCCTCAATTGGCTACTCCCAAAGCAGAATTTCCTCTGAGTGTCACATCTATTTCCATTAAAGCTTGATATCTTTTCTGTAGATCCTTTCTCGCAATTCATTCTGATCTTCATATCATCTTGTGCCCGCATCTATTCTACTTTTTTTTTTCAGAAATCATTTGAAGCGCAAGGCAAGAAAGCAATAGAACTGCTCCAAAACTTACAAGTCGTTCAGGCGCATAACAAGTTGTTCACTCATCAAAACTTACTAGTCCTCAATAGGGCAATGAGGTAAGTAAGAGAGATGAAGGTGAATTAGATTAATGATCTCTTTGTCTCTTCTTTATCTTCATGTATTCATTGGGTCAGTATCCAAAATTCACTGCACCAACCCAGCAGAAAGTTCTCTGAGATTCACTCGCTCACCCGGTCTGGGTTTACAATTAAATCAAAGCACATCTTCCATAGAGTCTAACTTGCACAGAGTACCCATCAGCTCCTCCCATTGTCCATGGGTTATCTTCTAGAGATCCTCTCTCCCCACATTTCCTTCAGGCTAGCCTAAATCTTTGAAGTCCTTTAGCGTCGATTGTTCTAAGTCCTGATTGACATGTGCAGATTGAGTTCTGAGTAAACTGTGGATGATCATGTGTCATTAATGATTTCACTTTTAGAACTCCTTTTGTCGTTTGCTAATCCCTACCAGCTAACCTCCATCTCTTAAGTTCTTGAATGACATCACCATTCCGCACCCTTTGTAAATCAGTCCTTTGACCTCAACACTCTGAGATTCTGCTGACAATAGACACCTTCATCATCATTGACCTATTGGCCAACTCACCAAGAGTCCATCTTTGACCTTCTCAAATAAGTACAATTCATGAAGAGTTGCTCAATGTGAGTTCATCTTTTGAGAGTCCTAGACTATGTCAAGTATGAACTTGATGTTCCAAAGACACAATGAATGTTGAACTTAATGTTCCAAAGGTAATGCAACCATACATGATAATATTATTATAGATATAAAGTATAAGGATGCTTGAATTGAAATAAACACTATCACCTGAGTGAAGTTGGCCATTGGATGTTAGCCCGAAGCTTGGCTTTTGACTTTGATCCCATGAATAACTTGACCTTTGACTTCAGGTTGGTCAAACATTCAATTGTCTGGGTTTGACTTTTGTATTTTGCTTCAATTGACCCCTTTGACTTGAGTTGACTTTTTTAGATCGATTTTTCTTGTGTTGACTTGACTTGATCTTGGTTGACTTAGCTTGATTTGGTTTGTCTTGACTTAGATTGGGTTTGACTTGACATGAGTTGGATTACCTTGACTCGACTCTACCTTTTCTTTGAGTTTGATTCTTTGTTTGTCCTTGGGCTTGACTCTTGATGTGAGTTTGGGCCTTCAACGGGCCTAACAAATGAACTTAATCTACCACATCATAATAGACCCAGTAATGCCTTGACAGTAAGCAATGCCTTGACAGTAAGGTAAGAGATAGAAAATGACTTATCCTTGTTTTGATGACTGCTCAACCTTTTCCAGACCTTGTAAATGTTGACTTGGATCAATCATGATGAAGATGATGAGAAATAATGTTTCTCTACCTATGAAGACTTTGTCACATATATGAGAAACTAGTTTATGCAAGTTCTATGTTTTGTAAATGACCTAGATAGGTGAAGAAATATGTATATTGATGCCCATTTTTATGAGCTATAGGTTATATCAGTGATTTCCATAGGTGTTCTTCAATGAAAATTGTAAATAATAGAAAGATAAGAAAATGAATGCTATATTGAGAAACACATAAAAAATATATCAATAAGTGTATCTTTGTTTTTATATGCTAATCCATGATATGTACATTATTTTATGAATAACGCGTCTATCGATAAGAACGAGATGAAGGGATGATTAGATTTTAAAAGACATCCCCCTAATGATGAATCTGTGATAGCTAGAGGGAATATTGAGTTCCAATGACAAAAACCATGGGCAGAGAGTAATAATACCGGGCGTGTGAGCAAAAAGACCAGTGAAGATGAACTAATGCTTTGAAAACATTTGAGGATGCTTGGGAGCAAAGATAATAATGTTATAAATGTTTGGAGACCTATCAATGATTCTAGAGATGCTCCCTAAACTCTTGAAAAATCTATTAAATTAATAAAGCTCTTGAAGAAATTGGAGATACTTTTTATGCTTGACGAGCTGCTTGAATAGTGCTTTACTTGATTGGAGGGGATGGGTGTGATGGATAAGATTGATGACCCTTGATAGAGGGCTTGAGAAGACTGAGAAAAAGAGCCACAACAAGGTTGAAGAGAAAAGATTGTCTTCATATTTTTAAGCCTTTCTTTTTTTTGGGTATGTTTAGTAAGTCCCAATTTGGTTTCCCAAAAGAGATTCTCATTTGAATTTCGAACAAGTGCATGGTTATAGTTAATAAGGAATGAGGATCCGCTTATTCATTTCAGTCCTCGCTATAAATAGTAAATTTCCAATATAAATGCATTTATCTAATTTTGCATATACCTATTATATAAACGCAGGAATATCGATTCTTCAAAAATTCTAATACCTCATATCATCTATAAGTAAAGCATGGATATCTAAATAGAGAAATAAATACTAGAGAGTGAAGTGATATACTTTGATATATGTCCATAGTAAAACTTATATAAAAGCCTAACACATTTTTATTCAGCATATATGCTTTAAATATGAATGGATATAATGGTATCCAATGGTGTGCATATATATAGCATACAATGGTATAAAATAATTGAAATATATGTACGAGTATTTTAATACATCATAAATCATATTGATGGGCTAGGAATCTATGTAGAGAAATGTGGACACACGTATATAATAATTAAATATATCTACTTGCCCATATAGAAAATATATCTAGGTCGGGAAAGATTTAAATCGATATCTGGTCTATACCAAGATATCCATAATGGCTGGAGCATGAGTACATACATGCATAGAAGACATACGTGCACTATTGTATTTAAGTGTATACATGAACTAATGATATAAGTATTATGAAAACCTTGATATAAGAAGACACATATCAGCTACCAATATTCTACATAACTCACTCTTATCATTTACTGTGGTGGAGTTGACTCTATGCAAGGCTTTGACTTCTTGAACTTGAAATCACTTTTCAAGAACCACCTTCCTCGTCATGGATTATCTATGTAATGAGATATGCATATCAATTGAAATCATGCAAAACAAATTCTCATGTCATCAGATCATCCTTTTTTTTATCAAGATTACCTTCTTCCCCTTCTTGAAACCTCATTTCTTCCTCTTGGACTCTTAATAAAGAAAGGAATGAGAAAAAATATATATAGAAAGAGGAAAAAAAGTCATTTCCTTGCTACAACAAGAGTAAATTACATTTGAGAAAGAAATAATGAAGTATCTAAGCAATAGTTTGATGGGCTCACAAGATGGGATCATGTGCCACATAGCCCAACACCCATGGCACAAAAGATGACAAATATCTATTTTCCCAACATGAAAAATTTAGGGCAAAAAACATAATTTGTGTTATGATGGGTTCGACCATCAACCTCAATGAAAATGCCACCTCCTGCTCAATAGAGCCAAGCATGGTAAAGGATATGCCTTGAGCATGATATAAGATCCAAGTAATGAAATGTTGGCTGCTCGTCCTCTCCAAATATTGAGATTTTAATCCTATAATGTCGTTTGACTTCATCTTTGGCCCATTTGACATATTTGGGTCATAAGATGTACCTAAATTAATTCAAGTTGAGCTAAATCTATTCTACTAGTAATAAATGGCCTACAAGCTAGTCGAATTATGCATGTTATTGATTTTATGGTAAATCTTATATTCACCATTATACAGGTATTATATTGATAATGAATTTCAAGAACATTTGTAATAATAAGTAAATTATAGTGAGATAATATCACCTTGTATCAAATCATGTTCATAGGACATCTGAGAAGAACTTTAAATATCCCAACTGAATAGAAATACGTTCTCCTTTTCATATAGTGAGGAAGGTTGATTCTGAGCCCCCGATGATATCTGATATGCATGGTGGAAATGAATTGGATATCATTCCAATCGTGAGATGGAGAGAAAATTAAACAGATCTATAACCTTTTTAGGTACTTCAATGTTATGATGCATCTGCATACATTCCCTACCTCTAACGATATCCACATGGTTCTCATCTCAATTGATCTTCTCCTTATTAATTTTATCCATGATTAAAATTTGTAGTCCATGTAGCCTTTATCCATAGTGATCTCTGCACCATCACATATCACATGATTTTAGGGAGAGAGAAGAAGACAAGAGTCACTTTAGAGAAGAGAGTTGTGTGGGTCCCAAAATTCTTACCCCTTTAAAATTACATCAATTTTGGAATTTTTCACAAAAACATAAAATAATATCAATAAATTAATCATGTATTGGGATTCAACCCAATCGATTAGTCAATTCACCAGCACACGAGGTGCTAAGCCACCCTGAATGTCCAAGAAGCTAATAGTATTGTGTTATTGTAAATTGAACTTGCTTGTCAATAGTTACGATAAATTTATATCCCTCATTCAGATGATATCCTTGAATGACTTAGAGAAAGGACATTAGTCAAACTATGTTCCATCATCCTATAGTTTTTCTCTTTCCACTATAGATGACGGATGATATATTCTTGACCACACGATCATCTCCATAGACATATTGTTGCCTCTAAGTTTTTTTTTAAGCCTATAGGCTAGAGACTCATAGGTCAAGGTCAAAATACAATCAGAGATGCACAAGGTGTCTTTGGTGTCTTAGGTCTAAGGAACACCTATAAAATTGTGACATGGATTTACCGTGGTTGACAAGTAGGTAAATACCACCTAAGGATTCATACAAATTAGTTCAATAAGCTCTTTATCTAAAGATTACATAATGGTTTGCCTATTGTCTATGTATAAATAATCATGTGATCAATCCTCCTCATTGTATAAGTAGGAGCATGCATTCCTATTCTGTATAGCTATTATGTATCCTTCTTAGATATCCTATGATTAGGAACATTTATACTATGAGTTAATAGATAAGTAATTGCACTAATATGATCTCATCATAATTTATTTATAATCGCACATATCCTTGTACTTCATTATAAACATTAAATATATAGAAGAATGACTAGAATTTTTATAATAAAATGAATAATACGCATAGTTTGATTAGCTTGTAGGCTACTTGTTACCAACATGGTAACCTTATGAGTGGAGACACTCAGGAGGGGTATTGGGTGATCTTGGAGAAAGAGTTCATTGAATTGGTATGTAAAAATTCTTAAATGATGATTCTATACATAAATGACAACTCATGAATTGGATTAAGATATAATTTTTATGCCACTAAGTAATAAAAAATCAAAATGTTCCTAATTCACCTTAGTAGATGAGAAGGTCAAACGACATGAAACATTGGTTTTGAAAGAATACTTATCTTTTGAAGATATTTATATAGGAAGAGAAGAAATATATTGATAAGAATTTGGTTAAGAAATGATAATATATGATATCACTAAGATGTGAATTAATTGCTCTATTTTCTAAGAAATACTTAAGAATATAGATGATAAGGTAAATTAGAGATGAACTGAATTATGATGATGAATTATCTAAACTAAATTTCAATTGATGATTAACATATTCCTTCATATTCCTAATATATAAATAGAATGAATTCAAGTAATATCTAAAAAGGGGAGTCTAAAACCTTGATTTTATATTCAAGCCAAGAATTGGCTATTTGAAATGCTCAAGTCAAACACTCTTCAACAAAAGGGAGTCCCTTCTATGTTGTTTCACTTGGCCAACAATTTCTTGGGAAAAGAAGAGGATACTCACAATATATAGGATAGATTTAATTTATAGAGTTCTAAGTTAAAATCCCTCCTTAATAATTTTTCACAAATTTTTCCTGGAATTTGGGATTAACTTTGATTTTATTCGAGCACTTTCTATTATAAAATAAAATATATTTTCTTTATGCTCTTTGATTTGCATATGTTGATAATGAATTACTTCACCCATTAGAATTGACTTTATGGCTTCAAGATTGAACTAGATTGTATCAACACCAAAATTTAGGTTTACTATCATTTGATCGTCGACACGATTGTTCTCTATCTTTGAATCAAGCCCCCTAAATTAAGCTTATTCTTCAGCTTTCGTGGTCTTGATCAGTGCAAAATTTAATGATCTTTATGACAAAATGTTTAGTTGTTGGAGAAGATTTATCATTGAGGATGAATTGATTTGCTTTCACCATCTGTTTTTGCTTATTTCATAAATGGCTTTTTATGAATTTGAAAATCCAAAACCGTTAGATCATTTTATGTGAAATCCGATGATAGAGGTACTAATAATTAATCCTTCACAAACCCAACAAGGAACCTTTCTTGTGTTTCCGCTTGTATTCCCTTTTGGTTTATTTTTTTGATCTATTTGATAACTTCATATTGATTCAATTAGACTGGATGATTATGATTCATCTATAATGAAGTGTTTTTTGTCCCATGTAAATTAAATTTAACTAAATAAATAAGACAAATTTCAGATATTGTAGATGAGGTCCAAACGAGTCTTCTTGGACTGAGAAATTTTAATTTGTTATAGTGGACTATAAAACTTTGTGACCCATGCAATTCTTGCAAAACACTACTTTTGAAATCATAAAAATAATTAGCTCCACATGAAATAAGTGAAATAATTTAAAAGAGTATTTTTTAAGGCATTTTCATTGTGTTTTTGTACCCCCTTTAATAAAAATTGTAAAAGACTTTATAAAAAAAGGATTGAGGAATTTTCTTCATTTAAATTGTTCATATAATAGCAAATGGAAGAAATAATAACTTGTTTGGAAATACCTACAGTTTGATAATTTCTAGTGCATATCTCTTTGTTTGTTTGAGAGGGCTAGAGCTTACAATGCTTTTGATGTGTTTGGAGTTTTAAATTAGTAAGTAATGGGATTTAGAAAAGGAATACCATCACGTCTCGGTCATTCAGAGTTGAGAACTTAAGAATGTGCATGTAATGCAGGCATATTTGAATTTGTCTCTTGTACTACATGCTCAAAGAAATTGCATTCATATATAGAGAATTAATATTTTAAAGATATATAAAGTAAAATTTATTATCATTCAATTTAGTATGATGTCAACACTAAACATTACCTCATTTTGGGCTTCTCTGTGCATTATAATTTCTTACAATTTCGTAGTATATCATTTAAAATTCTCAATTCAGCTCAAAAATTACAAGAAATAATTCCTTAAATTTCTATGATATAATTACCTTTGAATTTATATGAGTTAAACATACATTTGATAGTGACTCAGAATAGGACTCTAATTTTATTTTGAGATAAAATCTCAAAAAATAAGACATCGTTCTCTCAACATTTTGAAAGATATAATATGAATCTAGAGAGATTAAAAATGATGTTACTGATTTATGGGAGATCTTTGGCTCCAAATATAGAATAGAGAGTCCAAGAGTTTCAAGAACATGAGGTAGTGGAGAATCCAAAATATAAGTTATCTAATGATGTGGTGCACATTTAGTGGGCTCATGGGCCTATTTGACTGCTCCCATTAATCTCCGTGACTTAAAAGTAAATGAATATTCACAAAATTTATTAACTTTACCACTAATCATTTAATTGAAATGTATACTTCAAACTGATAAATGATGCCACTGAGAAGTATTTATATGAAAACTTTTGATCAAATTATTCCTATACTTTTTGTGAACAAATTGACGTCTTTAAATAACTCATTTATATGTTTTACATTTCCTAATGTTCAGTAAATGATGATATATTTGCATCATGATATGCATTTATCGATACTTTGTGATATATTTGCATTTTTTGTGTCTCATTCTTGCTTATCTCTATCACCTTTATCTAGCATTGTGAGAAGGCTTGGGAGCTTAATGGACCTATTCAAACCCACTCTGTATCTCTCTCTTGTATGATTCTCTCTTCTTGTATATAAGGGAAGGAAGACCTTCCTTTTTTTTTCTAATGGACCTACTCAAGCCCACTATGTATTCCCTCTTCAAAGCACTAGGTCTCTCCAAGTGCTTGAATTTTTTTTCCATATTTATCCCCATTATTTCTTCACCGTAATATTTCTCTCTTAGAGCTCTTTCTAATGACTACCTATTTATCCAAATTTTAATTCATTTTCATCTCCAATCGCCTATGCATGAAGTGTGTCATTGCACATTTTGAATACGAATATACATCAAGTTCAATGTCGCCCATCATTCTCTTATAGATTCTCTCTTTTTCTAACTTTTTGGAGTTGATGTCATCAATTTCAGCAAAAAAAGACATGAGATCATCGTCGACTGCAAACTCCGGTTTAGAACTATCTCATTCATCAAGAGTGGCGGTGCATTGTGTGACTTGATCTTTGACCGCCTTGATAACATGCTATATTTACATCATAAAACATGATTTTTCATGCATATTAAAGCTTAAATGATTTCATTTACATGCATGTTATCATATTTATATGTATTTTTCTATTATTCTCTTAAAAAGTCATTATAATCTCAAAATACTTTAAATTAGGGTTAATTTTTTTAAATTAGAGTTTCATAATTTGATAACCCATATTCTTATTGAGATTATAATTGTTTTTTTAAAGATAAAAATAATAAGAGAAATAACTTTTTATAAACATTCATCTTATTTTCTAAAGATTAAAAATCTTAATAAATGAATGTATTTTTTTGAAATAATAATTTTTTTAACTCTTATTATTTAATTAATTTAACGTTTTAGAATAATAGACAATTAAATTTTGGATCAAATGAAAGAAATTTGGATTAATTTGGAGTTATATATTAAAAGTTATGAATTTTCTATTTTTTTAAGGATTTTTTTCTGGATTTTTTTAAAACAGTTTTTTTCCTATTTTATTTTCGATTTTTAAATAATAAAATAAATAAATAAAAATTAAAAAAAATCACGCGGACCGCATCTCAGCCGTCCGTTCGCGATCCAACGGGTGTCATTCCATGCGTTTTATAACGCATCTCGGGAGATCAGATCCAGATCGTCCATCTACGATCTGACGGTCACGACATTTTCGAAACGGTCCATCGTGGACCGTTTCATCGTAACCGTCGATCGAAACGATCGGACGGTTACGATTTTTCGCCCTATATATACACATGTTCTTCGTCGTTCTAAGACATCCGAGTTGAATTTCAATCTAATTGAGCTGTCTAGACACCATTCTTCTCGCTTCTCTCGATCTCAAAGTGTTCCTCACTCAATTCCGCACGCACGGAGCATCAGAAATCGAGATTTGGTGGAGAATTGAGGGAGAAATCGCAGCTTGAAACTCGTCGAGGCGTTCTTCGTGTTCTTCGTGATTAAGAGGCTTAATCGGCGCGATTTGATCGCAAATCGGGTTTAGTGGGAGCGGTTTTTCATCATTTCTCTTCCTATAACGTTTAATTTTCGTTTAGATTAGTATTTCAATTCCAATTTCATCAAATTTCATCTCAAAACGCGATTTCGCCGATCCGAAAATTCTCTCCACTTCGAAATCTGATTTCTCCGCGAAATCAAGTCCAAATTGGACGATTTTTGATTCCGTGGAATCGATTTGAAGTCTACTTTCATAAAATACCATTTTCCCCAATTTCTACCATCAATTTCTCGTCCGATTTGATCAAATTTGAAGAATACGTCAAGAAATTCCTTAATTCCCTGTGGATTCGACCCATATTTACCATTATACCCCTCAATTCGAGTGAATTTCCTAAAATTGGTAAGTTTGGAATAATTTTTGACGCGATACCGCTTGAAATTGACGACCTCGCGGTTTCGTCTCGTCAAATGGCGCCGCTGCCGGGGAATTAAGGCAATTTTCGATCAAATTAAGTCAATTTTGACTTGGTCAACGCGGATTTTTCTCTTAATTTCTTGAAATTCAAGCAATTCAATCGTATTTTGAGTGATCCGAAGTAGAAATCCATCTTCGAGATCCTTAATTCGATAAGAATAAGTGATTTCGCTCCTTTTCTAAGGATTACGGGCGATCACTTACTCAAAATCGCGTTAAGAACGCGTAACTCTCACGGATACCGACACTCAGGTACGACTGATTTCAATTTTTAATATATTTTAAGTATTTATAAGTTATTATCCATCTACCTACTCGATCCACTCTTCATGAGAAGACGTACCGCCTGGAGAGTACGGAATAATCCCCTAGAAATAGACCTCTTTGAACGATCCTCGCAGACTCCCGAAGCTACCGAGACCGACACTACCGAGACCGACTCAACTTTTGATCCTACCGAACCAGTAGAAATGGCCCGGAATGATGAAGGAAATGCTAGGAAACGCCTTAGTGACTATGCTAGGCCCGTCCTCCAGCGACCCGTCACTAGAATTCACGCACCCCTAGGAAGAGGGGCCAATTTTAGAATAGACTCTCATGTAATGAGCATGCTGCCTATCTTTCATGGTAAGCCTTCCGAAGATCCCTATAGACATGTAGATGAGCTTTCCCAAGTTTGTGAGATCAATCACCTTCAAAACGTCCCCGCCGACACGATGAAGATGAAACTTTTTCCCGCTACCCTTAGAGATAGAGCCAAAGACTGGTTTTTTTAAAATTAGGGAAAAGAATTCACAAGTTGGACCGAGATGGAAGAGGAGTTTTTTTAAGAAAGTACTATTCCCAGTAGGAAAAAAACCACTTCTGTCCGAAAAAGCCATCCGAGAGTTCACCCAAGGCTCGTCCGAAACCTTCCACGAGGCCTGGGAACGACTAAGAGATCTTACGAGGGAGTGCCCACACCATGGCGTATCTAACCACGAATTAACTCAAATTTTTATGACGGGTTAGGCCCGCAAGATAGATACCTTTTTGGATGCAGCTAGCGGCGGCACCTTTATGAGCAAATATGAAGACGACGCGATGGACCTCATCGAAACGGTGGCGGAAAAATAGTCACCATAATGCGGCGAAAACCATTTGGAAGAGGTGCAATGCCGAAAAGCTCTAGACGCCAAGTCAGCGGAAACGGGGATGCTCCTCGAAAGAATCGACAAAATGGCGGAAGTCCAGAACTTACTCCCCGGACCGACTCAACATCCGCAACGGTTCCGAAGGACTCGCCCCCGTCTCACTTCAAGAAGCGTCACCATGCGCGACGTGCTCAAGATTCGACCACGTCGAATTAGATTGCCCCGTGATGGCAATCCAAGGGCAAGGAATGTATAGACAAGGTCCATCGGGAGGACCAAGTCAACAGGACGACCAAATTATCCGGTAATTATTCTAACCAGTATAATACCCTCGTTTTTTTAACAATTCCTTGCAGAATAATGGCTATAGGAGGAACAACGATCAACCCTATCCTCCACAATACAACGGTCAGCAAAATTACCCTAATCAAAGACCGTCGTCGTTCGTCCCGCCGACTCAACCACAAGCATACACGCAAGCTCCACGCCAAACCACGCCGGCATCCGACCCGATCCTCGGCGCGATCTCGCAATTAATGGAGCAAATGACGAGGATGAACTCACGCGTGGACGAGATTCAGGACTTCGTCAAGACGAACGTCCAGCCGACGACGGACAAAAAAAGGGTAAGCAAGTAACTTTTATCGACCCAGTTACCCTCGCAGCCACGGCAAATCCAAGAAATCAAGGAGCTTCGTCGACACAGACCCATAATATCAACCATATACACGTCGATGAAGAAGCCGTAGAATCAGCCCTGGCCGTATCAAGCCTTCGGAGTGGGAAAACTCTGCCGGATCCATACAAGGATCATCCTTTCCACCAAGGCCAAAAAGAAGAGGAAACACCAATTATCGTCGAGCAAGACACAGATTCGGAGGACGAGGAAGAACAGGTTACGGCTGAACCTAACCCCGACAAATATAAGCCCCCTGTGCCTTATCCTCAAGTTTTAAACCGACCAAAAGCCAAGAATAGCGAAACCGACGAAAACCTACTAGAAGCCTTTAAGAAGGTAACCATAACTATTCCTTTAACAGAAGCCATCAAGCATATCCCTACCTATGCAAAATACCTAAAAGGTATATGTACTCCCCATAGAAACCCTAAGAGGATCCAACTTAGTGAGACGGTAAGCTCCATAATGATGAATTCCTTACCCAGTAAAAAGAGAGATCCGGAGCACCCATGATCACGAGTGAAATCGGAGGAATGTCCTTTACTAGGTCCCTACTAGATACCGGGAGCCGGTATAAACATCCTCCCTAAAAGGCTGTATTCGACCGTCATCATGTAGGGGAGTTACAACCATTCCTTGTAGAGCTATGCTTAGCCGATGGATCTGTTAGAAAACCCCATGGACTAGTAGAAGATGTAATAGTTAGAATAGAAGATTGTTATTTCCGGTAGATTTTCTAGTGGTCGATATGAAAAATGACTAAGGAGCTGAGCCAAGCCCCGATCATATTAGGGACGACCCTTCCTAGCTACCGCGAAAGCCGTAACCGATTGGGGGAAAGGAGAAGTTATTCTCAAAGTGGGATAGCACACCGTGAAGGTCGACATCAACAAGCTAATGAAATACCCTTCACGAGCATCTGAAGACTTGGGAGCCATCGACTTTGCCGACGATCAAGACATAGACGAATGCGTAGAAGAAGTAATGATGATCGACGAAGAAGCAAGATATGAGGAGCTTCCGATGGACGAACCAACTTTAGAGCTCAAAACTCTCCCGTCTACACTCAAGTATGCCTTCCTTGACGACGAAAGCAAAGCCGGTAAGTATTTCGTCCCAAGCTGGACCTCAAGCAAGAAGAGAGATTACTGGAAGTGCTAAGGAAGAATAAAGAAGCAATCGGATGGACCCTGACGGACTTAAAAGGGCTATAGACCCTTCACTATGTACTCATCGCATCTTCCCTAGAGGATGAGTCAAGACCCAGTCGGGGAGGCCCGAGAGACGACTCAACCCAAGGGTATGGGAGGCCGTAAAAGAAGAAATTCTTAAATGGCTAAATGCAGAAATTATCTACCCCATATCCGATAGCCAATGGGTGAGTCCGTACATGTCGTCCCGAAGAAAGCCGGAGTAACGGTCACGACGAACGAGAAAGGCGAGGAAATCCGACGCGCCTACCGACGAAGTGGAGGGTCTGCATCGACTACCGGAAGCCGAACTCCGCGACCAAGAAGGACCACTTCCCGCTACCGTTCATCGACCCGAGATCCTGGACCGACCGCGGGATCCAACTACTTCTGCTTCCTCGACGGATACTCGGGCTACAATCAGATTGCTATTCACCTCGACGATCAAGAGAAGACCACGTTCACTTGTCCTTTTGGCACCTTCGCTCGGACGCATGCCATTCGGACTGTGCAACGCCCGCGACCTTCCAACGATGTATGACGGCGATCTTCTCCGACTTTCTTGGCGACGCTTAGAAGTCTTCATGGACGATTTCTCCGTCTTTGGAAACGACTTCGAGACTTGTCTTGCTCACCCGACGAAGATACCGGAGGTATGCGTCGAGAAACGAGCGGTACTTAGCTGGGAGAAATCCCACTTCATGGTACGAGAGGGAGTAGTGCTCGGGCACATCGTCTCGGGCAAATGCTTAGAAGTGGATAAGGCCAAGATAGAGGTCATCCAAAACCTCCCTCTCCCAAATACCGTGAAGGACTTAAGGAGCTTTCTCGGGCACGTCGGCTTCTATCGACGATTCATCCAAGACTTCGCGAAAGTTTCCAAGCCTCTCACCACCCTTCTTTGCAAAGACAAGGACTTCATCATCGACGAAGAAGGGAAGCGCGCATTCAAGACATTGAAGCAAGCACTAATCGAAGCACCGATTCTACAAAGTCCTAATTGGGACTTACCCTTCGAGATTATGTGCGACGCTTCAGACTACGCGGTGGGAGCAGTCTTGGGGCAGCGACTGGACAAGAAGCCGACGGCCATCTGCTATGCAAGTAAGACCCTCATCGAAGCTCAAATTAATTACACGACGATGGAGAAAGAGCTTCTGGCGGTGGTCTACGCTCTCGAGAAGTTCCGGCCTTACATCTTGGGGAGCAAGATCATCATCTACACTGATCATGCGGCCCTGAAATACTTGCTCTCCAAGAAAGACAAGAATCTCATCCTTAACCGCATCCCATACCTTAGGGTTAAGCCGTCTTTGTGCCTCTCTAGAGGGACGAGCGTCCTCCTCTAGGAAAATACGATGCATGCACAAAGAGGGGTCAATGCCCTTAAGATCCGACAAGTTCCATCCGATTGCTTCCTTCCTCGCTCGCAAGACCGCCAATAGTCTCTCCTCCTGGTCGTGATCTAGCTGCGAGGATATAATAACGGGGTTAGCACTATGATGATCAAGAAAAGCGTACTTCAGTGTCGAAGGTAGCGGTTTTAGCTCGGGTGCCGTCTCGCCGGAGGGAAATGGATCATCCTCGGGCTCCTCAAAGCTCCTATCCTCAATAGCCGCCATCGTCTCCTCGATACAACTCGAAATCTCCGGATCCTCATAGATATCGACGGCGCCTACCTCATCGGTCTCGTGTGAAGGATGTCGCATCAACTTGTTGATGCTCACCTTCATCGTGCTATCTCCAACCTGAAAAATAACTTCCCCCTTGCCCCAATCCATAATCGCTTTCGCGGTAGCTAAAAATGGTCTCCCTAGTATGATGGGAGAGGCGGTGAGGTCCTTCGTGGATTTCATATCCACGATAATAAAGTCTACCGGAAAGTAGCATTTTTCTACCTTAACTATCACATCCTCTACTACTCCGTGAGGTCGTCTCACGGATCCATCGGCTAAGCTCAACTCGATGAATAATGGCTGCAACTCGCCAAGTGGACAAGCGTCATACACTCCCTTCGGGAGTATATTAACACTAGCCCCCGTGTCGAGGAGAGATCGAGTGAACGTCCTACCCCCTATCTCACAACTAATCATAGGAGCTCCCGGATCACGTCGCTTACGAGGAAGCGTACTCAGCATGATGGAACTAATAGTCTCACTCATATGGATACGTTTCGGCTTCCTCACCGGGGTGCAAAGTCCTTTCAGGAACTTTGCGTAGGGCGGAATATGCTGGATGGCGTCTACTAATGGGATGGTGATCGTAACCTGCCTAAAAGCCTCTAATAAGGTGTCATCGCTATCACTAGTAGGGACTCTAGGCCGGCTCAAAAGCTGAGGATATGGCACCGGAGGTTTATAAACCTCGGGATTGGGCTCTGCCCTACTCTCCTCATCGGGTGCCTCCTCATCCTCGGAGTCCTCCTCCGGGATAATCGTAGGAGATGGACGGTCGTCCTTCTCCTCAAGCGGGTCCTTGCGGCGCTTGTGGTCCGTATGAGGATCCACTAAGACCTTGCCGCTACGTAGGCCCGATATGGCATGTGCCTCCTCTGATGTGCTGTCAATGTGAACTTCGTTCACATTGTGGGTGCGACTTTCGACGATGCTTGCCCCTACATTCCTAGGGTTTGCTAGAGGCTGGGAAGGTAGCTGCTCAAATTCTACTCGCTTACCCTTCCTATGCTCGGTAGAAGGCTGTGGAGCATGGGGTCTTATCCCCTCAACTCTATCAAGTCGGTCACTAACCTCATTCGGTTTACTCATCATTTGTGCTAATGCACTCATGATGGGGTCAACTGAAGGTCTTCGGGAGGTGGTACTCGCATGTGGCGGTGTAGCCGCTCGGGGAATCCGGGGGCGAAAGGTGTCGGCCTCGGGTTCCCCATATGCTGCGGCGCGGATCCATAGGGGCTGATGATATGAAGTGTGCTGCCCGCTCCGCTGCTGCGCATAAGTAGGGTTATGATAACTAGAATAACCCCGATTCGGGTAGGGTCGTCCCTACCCGCTCGGCTCAAACCTCGGATATGTGGTATGGTTTGGCCGAAATGGAACCGTCCCCTGGATTGCCATCACGGGGCAATCTAACTCTACATGCTCAAAAGCTAGAGCAATGTGAACACGGTGAGACATCAACATGTGAAATCGGCGCGAGGCCATCGAACCCGGTCGGACCTTAAGCGAGTCCATGATCAAGTTCCCGGGCTTCCGTCGGTTTCTCAATCTTATCTAAAAAGCATACTGTCTGCCGCCTTTGCGTCTAACATCCCTCCCTTCGCGGGAGCGCTCCGTCCTCCGAAGGATTTAGCCGCATGATGATGGCTATTCTCCGCCACCAACTCGATCAACTCGAGGGCTTCATCCTCGTACTTGCTCATGAACGTGCCTCCACTAGCGGCATCGAGCAAATACCTGTCAGGTGCACCTAAACCATCATAAAAAATCTGAGTAATCTCATGTTTAGGTATACCATGATGCGGACATCTGTCTCAAAAGATCTCTAAGTCTCTCCCAAGCCTCATAGAAAAACCTCACCCTGCCCTTGTGAGAACTCCCGCGTATGGCGCGTCTCACGGCACTAGTCTTACCTACCGAGTAGTACTTACGCAAAAATGCGTCTTCCATCTCTCTCCATGAATCAAACTCGCGGCCCAAGCTAAAGAACCACTCCTTCGCCCTTTCCTTAAGCGTGAAAGGGAAGAAGCGCATCTTGGCCGTCTCGGAGGGGACATTGTGGAACTGGTTGAATTCGCACACCTGGCTGAACTCGTCCACATGTCGATACGGATCCTCCGATGGTAGTCCATGAAAAGTGGGCAAAAGGCCAAGAATATGTGAGTCAATTTTAAAATTCGCACCTCGTCGTAGGGGCGCATTGACTCGCGTAGTCTGCCTTTGGACGACCGGTCTTGCGTAATCGCTAAGACGTCGTCTCACTATCTGAGCAGGAAGAGGGGCGTCTATCGCTGGCTCTCCTCGCCCTGGTGTGGCGATCGCTGGAAGAGAATCACTAGAGGTCTCCGATGGAGCTCTAGATGAGGCAAATAAATCATCATACATCGGATTATTCCGTGTATGCCTCGTGGGTCGCTGACCCTGTCGTCCTCCTCGGTTCCTATGATTCCTATGCATATCTAAAGCCAAAAGATCACAAAAACAGCAAGTATATGTATATAAGAATGTCAGAAAAGAGTGAGACGAAAAGAGTGATGTCTAAATGAAAAATGTTGTACTTACTCCACCTAAAAGATAGAACAAGTTAGACACTATCAAAAAGCACACCAATAGAGATAATAATAATAATAGGTCACTGCTAACAGAGGATAAAATCTCAGATATACCAATATCGATGTATCAAGTAGATGAAAAACACCAAATAGACTACCAAATTTGTCCCAAAATGTCAAATAATGGCCAAATTTAGGTAATCTCACCTTGCTATACCTTTTTCACCACTGATGAGGGTCTGATAAATTCTCTGCAGGTCAGTAAACAACAGAAGACAGAAACCTAAATATGATCAAGAAATCAAAGCAATCAAATCAAAAACGCATGCTCCCCGGCAACGGCGCCATTTTGACGAGTCGTTTTTGTGCGTCGTTAAAACACAAATACGATGGTCAAACAAAATTTATAAAACCGAACTCACAAAGACAAGATAGAATAATCAAGTACTGGGTAAGTATCGGGTCGATCCACAGAGAGCAGGGTTGACTTTAATCGCAGAGTTGACTTGGTCAAACTTAGGTTTAAAATGAGTTTTAAATAAGAGAAAATAATATTTACGATAGGGAAATGATATAAATAAGCTAAATAAGAAGTTTTAAGATTTGAAATCTCGGATTTGACAGAGAAAAGTCAAAAGTCAAAGTCAAAGCGTTGACTTTGACCAGCAGTAGGTATTCTGCAAAATCAGAGAATCAAACAGAGTCAGAAGATTACGAAAATTATATATTTGGAAACTAGAGAGAAAATGGAATTTATTGATATAAGTTTTGTAATTTTTTTGGATAAGAAATGGATTTATTATGAATTATTGAAAATCAATGATCAGAAAAATCCCCGAAAATGAACACCTCAGAGGAAATCTTCAAATTGAATGCCCAAATGAAATCCAAATCTTGCAATTTATATGTCAATAGAAAGCTAAGAACCAGAGGAATCCAACAAGACCGAAATTACCAAATTCTGATTTGCCAATTAAAAAGTAATTGACCCCGAAAGTCAACGTTTGACTTCTGATGAAAGATGAACAGTCCGTGGTCAAACGTTAAATTGAAGGGGCAAATGAACTCAGAATTTGATGAAATTGCTATCCACGGAAAAGCTGATGAAAAAGAGGAATCCAATGAAACCAAAATCAAGTGATTTGGAATTATAATCAGAGAGATATCCTATTTTCAAAATCAGCGACTTTTCGGATCGAAATTTGGGGAAAATGAAGAACAATATGAACTAATTTGCAAAATTAAACTTCTAAATCTAATAAAAACTCAAATTACCTCTTGATAATCGATCGAATCTCACTACTAACCCGATTGCCACGAGAATTAAGCTCCAATTTGCGCGAATTGGAGTGAATTTGCTCGGATCCTTTCTCACGGACTTTCGGAATTCAAGGGGAAAATTCGATGAAATCAAGGAGGAATTCGCGATCAATCCCGCTCCAATCCCTTCGGAATCGAGTCTAAACGCGGGGGAATCACGATGAACTTAAGATTTTCCTCGAAATTCGCTTAATTCCTTCACGAATCAATCAAAAGTTGAAGCACAAAGGAGGGGAGAATACATGGTTTTAAAGAGAAAATTAGGCCCGAAATTTCCGGCCGTTTGACGCGGTCGTGGAGCGGAATCGATGGCCACGATCGCGCGCGATCGTGGGCCATCAATTTGAGGCGTCGTGGCTTCAATTTTGCTGCTGAATCAACCCCGATCGCGGCGATTTCTCCAAGTTTGAGGTTGATCATCCCGCCCGATTTTTTTGAGCCTTTGATGGGATCGTGGGCATGGATCGATGGCGTCGTGGGGGCGTTTTCACGTTGCGACGCCATGGTTCCCGATCTGGCGATGAATAAGCCGCGATCGCCGCGCGATCGAGCCACGATCGCCGCGCGATCGAGCCACGATCGCGCGTCGATCGTGGTTCTTCGTGAAGCTTCATCCACCGTCCGATAAACTCCCTTTTAGATGAGCGGTCAAGATTAGCTGATCCTGTGTACCTTGATCGCGATTCAAGTTCTCCGCCAGCCGTCCGATCGTGATCCACTCTTGATGAATATCAGGTGTCCGCGTGATGGAGATCGGACGCACCAAAAATCGCGAACGATTGCGACCGTTCGATGACGATCAGGTGATCGCGATCCAAGCTTCCTCGCTTTGCCACGTGTCATCCATCGAGCGGGTCACTTAAGATAAATATAGCCACGTGCTTGATTTATGATCGCGTGGACTCCGGTCCACGCGATCTCCGCCGCTATGATCCGATCGCACGCCCGCCAAGCCGCCACGTCACCTGAAAAAAACAAAGTCCTGTGGAACATAGTCCCACACGGATCAAATGAGGGGAAATTATGCGGTTAAATAGGGGAACGCCTTCCCCTATTAACTATCGTCTTTATCCTCTATACTCGGTCCACGTGACGCCCCACACGGGCGCCCACGTGGCGCTATGTCGCGTGGCCAGTTGCCACACTGGCGCACCCCCTGTGCGCCACTTAGCCACGCGCGGGCCACCTGTGGCTCTGCCACGTGGCCTCAGCGCCTCGTCGCACCCACTGGGTGGTCCCGCGCGCCACGTGTCAGCGCGCCAGCTCTCCCGCTCGCCACGTCATCGCCTGCAGGTAAGAAACCGATTTTTTTGTAATTTTAAATAGGAAAGAAAATTTGTAAAAATCAAATAAAAAATCGGAAACAGGCCTAGAACTTCAAAAATTAATATCTCTCAAAGTACAACTCCTTTTTAATCGAAATTTTCTCCATTGGATCACAAATTCTCTCCTTTTTAATATCATATCATTTAAAATATGTTTTCAAAAAGGAAATAAGGATGAATTAAAATTTCATTAAATAAGTTCTAATCAAACATTCTAAATCATAGATTCATCCTAAAATCATCATTCCAAACACTTACTAAAGTCAAAACTCATTTAATCACTGAGATTAACTTATATTAATCTCAACAAAAGATTAATCATATCTTAAGCATGAAATTATCTCTAATTTATGCATAAATATCAACTTTAGTGAAATGACATGCCAATGGAGAAAATTCTTAAAAAGTATGATAACATGCATCATATTCACATAAAATAAGCATGAATATGAGTTAATTAGGGTAAGAATTCAGGTTATAAATACATGTTATCAAGGACCTTATAGTCCATATGATTACATTTTGAGTAATAAAGCTAAATGATCTAGAGAGACCAATGGATTAGAGTAGTGGTTGACTTCTTTGGGGTTGGGTACCTAATAGGCACCAAGGAAAAAGAGTAATCAAGAGGTTGAAATGCTATGGGATTGAAAAGGAGAGTATTTGAGAGAAAATAAAATTCCATCCTCTACCTATTATTAGCCCAAACTGATTAGTATGAGGAATTTTCCGAGGCTAGACTTTTCCCTTTAAAGAGTGCAATGATCCATAATCTTTGTAGCACCTATCTTTTCCTTATAGGCATGTAGTTCTCTCTTCCAAAGCAGTCAAGTAGTAACACCATATTTGTTTTAAACTTCGCTTTTGATGATGAACACTCCCAAGTGAATCCACACATCCATTTCACCTTCCACCTTCTTCTCCCACATGTGCTTACCTTCACTATACTTCATTTTGCTACACACTCTCTTCAGAAATCCTAAAAACTCCTCCACATCATCATTCTAGTCTTCTCAAATGCTTAAAAATTGAAGAAGAAAAGAAAGAGGAGCAATGTCAAAAGAAAGAGAGAAATAAGAAGTTACAAAAATAAGGAAAATAAGTGGGAACATCTTCTACCTTTACCTCACTATCATCTCCATCATCTACCCTATCCATCATCATCCACCTCACTTGGGAGTATAATCATCATAAGTGGTACCTTCTTTGATTTTATCATCCACTTCCTTTTATCAGCATATTTGCTTTTTGCCAAGTTACACCCTTAGAAATAGCATCTTTTATTTCCTTCAGCCTCCTCACACGATGCATCCAAAGATAGGAATCCATTTGAATTGCACTCTTTTAAGGAGGAAAGCAAGTTGAGGGGAATTCTAAGTACTAGGTAGCCTCCAATTTGAGGGAAGGAGTGATGTGTTTATGGAGAGGGTAAGGAATTACATCCACTCATGAGAGAGTGAGTTTATTTTCAGCACCATAGCATCATACCTTAGATAGGCTCACCTTGATTACAATCAAGAATTAGACTTGAGCATTAGCCGATGAGCACTACCCTAACATGCACTAAAGAAGTCAACCTAGAAATGGAATCTAGATCATTAGGGCCTACACTATGAGGAAAACGTGATCATACATTTATACACTTCACCTTTTTAGTGGTAGGATTAAAGGATGAAAAGACTTTCTATGGAGATCATGTAGTAAATTGCTATATTTACATCATAAAACATGATTTTTCATGCATATTAAAGCTTAAATGATTTCATTTACATGCATGTTATCATATTTATATGTATTTTTCTATTATTCTCTTAAAAAGTCATTATAATCTCAAAATACTTTAAATTAGGGTTAATTTTTTTAAATTAGAGTTTTATAATTTGATAACCCATATTCTTATTGAGATTATAATTGTTTTTAAAGATAAAATAATAAGAGAAATAACTTTTATAAACATTCATCTTATTTTCTAAAGATTAAAATCTTAATAAATGAATGTATTTTTGAAATAATAATTTTTAACTCTTATTATTTAATTAATTTAACGTTTTAGAATAATAGACAATTAAATTTTGGATCAAATGAAAGAAATTTGGATTAATTTGGAGTTATATATTAAAAGTTATGAATTTTCTATTTTTAAGGATTTTTCTGGATTTTTAAAACAGTTTTTCCTATTTTATTTTCGATTTTAAATAATAAAATAAATAAATAAAAATTAAAAAAAATCACGCGGACCGCATCTCAGCCGTCCGTTCGCGATCCAACGGGTGTCATTCCATGCGTTTTATAACGCATCTCGGGAGATCAGATCCAGATCGTCCATCTACGATCCGAGCGGTCCACGACATTTTCGAAACGGTCCATCGTGGACCGTTTCATCGTAACCGTCGATCGAAACGATCGGACGGTTACGATTTTTCGCCCTATATATACACATGTTCTTCGTCGTTCTAAGACATCCGAGTTGAATTTCAATCTAATTGAGCTGTCTAGACACCATTCTTCTCGCTTCTCTCGATCTCAAAGTGTTCCTCACTCAATTCCGCACGCACGGAGCATCAGAAATCGAGATTTGGTGGAGAATTGAGGGAGAAATCGCAGCTTGAAACTCGTCGAGGCGTTCTTCGTGTTCTTCGTGATTAAGAGGCTTAATCGGCGCGATTTGATCGCAAATCGGGTTTAGTGGGAGCGGTTTTTCATCATTTCTCTTCCTATAACGTTTAATTTTCGTTTAGATTAGTATTTCAATTCCAATTTCATCAAATTTCATCTCAAAACGCGATTTCGCCGATCCGAAAATTCTCTCCACTTCGAAATCTGATTTCTCCGCGAAATCAAGTCCAAATTGGACGATTTTTGATTCCGTGGAATCGATTTGAAGTCTACTTTCATAAAATACCATTTTCCCCAATTTCTACCATCAATTTCTCGTCCGATTTGATCAAATTTGAAGAATACGTCAAGAAATTCCTTAATTCCCTGTGGATTCGACCCATATTTACCATTATACCCCTCAATTCGAGTGAATTTCCTAAAATTGGTAAGTTTGGAATAATTTTTGACGCGATACCGCTTGAAATTGACGACCTCGCGGTTTCGTCTCGTCACGCCTCATAATTTTTCACTAATAAAACCTATTTTGCATCCAAATTTCTTCATTGAAAATTATTTATCTTCAGACATATTATAATATATGTATATTTAACTAATTTAGGCATGCTTTGCATTGAAACTTAACAATTTTAAAGCATGAAATATTTAATCATATAGTATATATATAGTAAGATCCCACATCATTTTTGACAATTTATGGGATAGGATACTTGTTTATGCCAAAGTGTAGTACTAGAGTCACCTAATGTTAAGGTATTTCTTTGGGGTATGCACTTTTTTAAAGGTTTTAGTCTTAAAAAATATTTTCAATGATCTTGGTTCTTTTTCAAAACTTCTTGCTCTACCTACTCATTCACCACACTTTTGGGCTTGGCCAACTAAGTCCACTAGAAAATATTTAGAAAGTGGGTGCTGCAAGGGTGTCATGTTCCTTTCACTTACATGTCCTAAACTCAAAAATATTCATCATATGATACTCATTCCTATATTACTTGAGTTTTTATTTTTTATTAATAGAGAATGGAGAAAAAGTTTCTATAAATTTTTAATGAAGGTTGATGGAGCAAAAAAATTCAAACTTTCTTTTTGATGTAGTGATCACATAACAGAATAAACTTTGAAGCTTAGTAAAAAAGACAAAGGGAAAGTTTTCAAAAAATAAACAAAGCCAAAAAAGAAATCTTAAGTTTTGATCATTCTCATTTCATGTATGTTCCTGCTATCATGCAATTTGTAGGCTTCTCTATATTCCTCGTGATTATCTCAATTTTAGTTTGTTTTTAGTCATTTTTGGAGTAAATTTTATGCAACACTATACATATATTTCCTTTCTAAGTGTAGTGACTTAGTGAGGGTTAAATCCTCAAGGAGCCTAGGTAATGAGCTTAGATATTTCTAGAGAAAATTGAAACCTATTTGTGGAAGATGTACTAAAAGGGAATATGGAGATTATAGAAAATAGGAACGATGAAATAAGATATGGAAGTGATTCTAAATATCTTCATTGCTATAAATATTTATGTGCGATGAAGAGTGGAATTGAGAGATGAGTTGGATGGAATAGCGACTAAGAGATAATGACAAATAATAGATGACTATAAGAGATTTTTCTAATATAGAAAGGGTTTTTTTCACTATAGGGGGCATTATAAGATAAAAGTGTATCCAAATCCTAGGCTAGGTGATGATGGACTTGTTATGCCCTCAATCCTTTGCTTAATCTTGCCTCCACAAAAAAAAGAACATCAAACAATTTCAAGCTTGCGCCTAAGGCTCTCATTTTCCTTTTGGTGCAATGCTGCTAAGAGAGAGCCAAAAAACAAAGGAGGAGAGAAAAATCTTTAGAATATAAAAGAGAGGACGTTTAGTGTTTTAAGGGCATCAAGAATGGAGATCACCCACCATTAGGATCCAAGGTGAAGGTGCCTCCACCTTGATGCCCCCTTAGGTAGTGAGTTTCCTTAGGCAGGTAAAGTTACCTCCTTAAGGGGGGGCATCAACCTCCACTTCTTTAAGAAGTGGGACCACCTCTAAAAATTGGTGCCATTTTCCCTTCTAAAATTAGGGTAACTAAGAAGGGGCCTAACCCCCTTTTAAATAGAACTTTGTCCTATTTAAAAGGAGACTAGGAAGGGCTGGTCAAGCTTCCCAATGAAATAAGGAATTGACCCCCCTTTGACCTCCAAAAAATATGGAACATTCTAAAAAACATGATGATCTATAGATTAAATTTCAAACTTGGTTTGACCTTCTTTGACCCTTCATTAGACCCTTTTACCTCATTTTCCCATCTTTTATTTCAAAGGATGTGACGGTACCAAGAGCTTTGGAGCAAGCAAAACTGTGTATATTAATCTGAACTATTTATCATCACTTACTTTGAGACATAAGATTATAAAGATCACTGCATATAAAATCAAGAAGAGACATAATATTAAAAAAAACTCACTACATGTAAGATCAAGAAGAAACATAAGGCTTCATTTCAAATGTTGCATATTTAAGCCAATTAGTCTTGGAGAGAAGACTTATCTTTGTACCCCCAACAAGCTGGGAGAAATTTTCTAGAGCATTGCATTTTAAACACCATATAGATTGACAATAAAGAAGAGACATATATTTGTTTCATCTACCACAATGTAAGACCATTTATCTCGGAGAGGAGACCTATCTTTGTGCCCTAACAATGAGTATTTATGTGGTCATTGAAAAGACATGTTAATGAGTAAAAAAAAGTCCAAACCCACTTATAATCAAGATTACTCAAGATTAATTAAGTGTCATAGTAAGACAACATCGAATCCATAGATAATTGAGGTTTATTTTTTAAAGGTTTTAGAATTTGATCAAATTGGATAATAAATAGGAATGAGAATCTAGGGAAAATTTAAGAATTTAAGAGATAATTCAAAGATCTTCTCATGGAATTAAAATTTACAATAATTGGATCTAAAACTACAAGAAAAATCAAAGAGAGGATTTAGAGAGAGCAAATCATTTGCGGTGAGAGAGAAAGTGACAAAAATTCATTAAATGTTATATGATAAATGATGATAGATAAGGGAAAATAAGTAATAACTAATGCAAACCATGATTCAATTGATCCAATTGATTACTATTCAAGGACGTTTCATTCCACGATTTTAAAGTGAAAATTTCAAGTTCAAGCCTTGATTTCTTCCAAATTTCTTATCAAAATCTAGAACATGATTCAATCAAGAGCTTTAAGGAAGAAGTTGTTCAAATTGTTTGATCAATTTGATTTTCTAAGAATGCACATATCTCAAAGAGACAAAATATAAGTAGGGCTAAAATTAGGCCTAACCATCAAATCTTCTTCCTTGAGATTAAACACTAGGAGGCAAATTAATGTCTTCAAATCATGATCGTTTGATCTATGATGGATGCCTCTCATGATATCGCATCGTCTTGTGTATATGAATTGTTGCTTAACAATTATGATTGGATTGACACATCTAACACTCCACAACATTCCATGTCATTGAAATAAGAAGAGGTAAATTTCTCCCACATCAGAGAAATTGAAGATATTCATGGCTATACAAGTGATATAGCTCATAATGTAACCTAGGAGCCCATTTTCTATTACTCTTGGCAAGTTCATGTTGGAGGCTCATATAAAACTTATTGGGCCAAGGGAGACTCCCTAGGACCTAACGCATTCTACAGAATATCACCTACGGACCATAAATATTTATGATAGGCCTGGGAATCTATAAATATCTTTCTACAGAGGCCTGACAAGGCCAAAAGATTTACTTTTTCTTTTGCCAGTTATGTCTCTAACAGATGCATCCTATCATAGTTGTATTTTCAAAACTTTTATGTTGCCTTTTCATGGGTCAAGTGACTTGGATGACCCTTCACTTTTTGAGGCTTATATAAGGTCCCCATTATAACACTTGAAGACAATTTGAAGTTATTTCTTTCTAAGAGCTTTGCTTTCTCTCCTTTGAGTGTTCTCATGTTTTGAGAGTGTTCATGTGCTTGTGGATTCATGTATAACCCCTTGTGGATTCAAGGGTAGAAGAGGTTAGTTATGTGTACTCAGAATCAAATCCCTTCTTTTAGATCAAGGCTTGTGGATTCAAGCCCCTATTCTACATTGTTCCTGCGCTAAGGCTGCAAAAAATTAGTCTAATCATACACTAATAGTTAGGATAACATTAAGCAAATAAGAAACAATCCTCCCCTTAAGCGAGTGTCACACAAGTGCCACTTGTGTGCCACATGAAGGCCATGTGCAATGCTACATGTTCCACACAAGCACACGAAATGGGCCTCATTTTTTCCAATTTTAACCAAAATATGGTCAAAATAAATTAATTTTTTTAGAAATACCCTAAAAAATGAGACAGTTCATATATTTTTAAAATAAAACTTATTTAATCTAAATTTAATGATTTAATTAGGAATTAAATAATCTATCATTCTACGTAATTTAATTTAACAAACAACAAGAGAAGAAAATATTTATCTAAAAAAATTCACAAATTTTACTTAAAAAGTAAAAAAGATAATTTCAACGTTTATTTAAAATATTTTTATTTTATTATATTCATATAAATCTTAAAAATCTCAAATAAAATGAGGCTAATATAAAATAATTTCAAAGTTAAAAAATCAAAGTCAAGAATTGTGCAAAATTAACCTTTAAAGTAATAAATCTTGAGATTTTTGGATATAAATAAAGTAATAATTTATATATAATCTTGAAAATATTATCAAGACATGATAAAATGCATATAACTTTATGAATTGTGCCTTGACATGGACTAATAATCTTAGAATTATTAGTATAAATTGCATGTTATCATGTTCTAGACAAGCAAGATAAATTTTTAAGACATGCTCAGTTCAAGTAAAGCATCAGGTAAGTTCTATGACGAAAGCCTCACAGAAACCAAATTTGAAGACCATTCAAGAGCCCTTCTAAGGGCCGCTTGATGATCAAATCGTGAAAATGAAGAAAACATATTGAAAATAAATTCATTATTAGCACTATCAATCAAGACTAGAAATTAAACTAAGATCTTATGGAAGCCTCTCGGCAAGTGGTAACCAAAGATCTAGAGAACTAGCTTAAGCCACTCAGGAAAAATACAAAATTTTCCAAATCTCACAGGTTACCTGAAAATTCCCTGGTATGATCACTTTCCTCGCGTGTAGAAATTCAAATAATAAATATTTTCGACCACGGAAAATAATAGAAATAGTGTAATTTTTCCGGGACCAGAGGGAGAAAGTCTCTCTCTCTATATTTTTAAGGTTGTCTCCATCGCACGCCTACGTGCAGTTAGAAACGCTTATCTAGGAGACGACTCGACAGAGCAAGTTGCTCTCCCGTCTGTCTCTTTCTTCTCTCTTCATGATTATATGAACCCCTCACGCTCTCCTGACTCTTTCTCTTTCTCTCTCGACCGCGCGCTATGATGGCTGGGGAAGGCGGGGAGTTGGGAAAGGAGGGTTCTGCGGCGGCAGAGACGAAGGGCTTCATGGAGGGGAGGAGGAAAAGAGGCATTTCTCTTGCAGTTTACTTCAAGGAAGAGAGCGACGTGGTCACTTATCTGGATGAGTCGCAGCAGCTGGCCCTCGACGAGCTGAAGCAGCTTCTTCATGCTGCAATCAACGGCGACTTCTTCAAGCCCATGAAAAAAACAGCGGAGAAAGCTGAACCTGATGCAGTAATGGATGAGTTTTTCTTATGGGGAGTTTCCCTGTCGGATGACGACAAGAGTGATGCTGTCTTGCTCAAGTTCCTCCGCGCCAGAGACTTCAAGGTGAAGGAATCTCTTGAGATGATCAAGAACACTGTAATCTGGAGGGAGGAGTTTGGAGTCGAGGGGCTTCTGGATGAGGATCTTGGAATGAAGGAGTTGGATAAGGTGGCGTTCATGCAGGGACAGGATAAAGAAGGCCACCCAGTTTGCTATAATGTGTATGGGGAGTTCCAGGATAAAGATCTGTACCAAAAAGTTTTCACGGATGAGGAAAAAAGGAAGAGGTTTCTTCGGTGGAGGATCCAGTTCTTGGAGAAGGGGATCCGGGAGCATTTAGACTTTAGCCCCAGAGGGATTTGCTCCATGACTCAAGTTACTGATCTGAAGAACTCACCGGTGTTGGCTAGGAGAGAACTCCGGCAGGCCACCAAACAGGCTTTAGCTGTCTTCCAGGACAATTACCCTGAATTTGTTGCCAAGAACGTAAGAAATTTCTGGTAATATTTGTACAATTTTTTATTGCGGAGGCAATTAGAGAAACACCCGATTAAAAAAAGAAAAACATGAAAGAAATAAATATTATAACACAAATTTCGTGAAAACTATTTACCTTTTCTTACTCCCACGATGATTTTTGTAGATTTTTATCAATGTACCTTGGTGGTATCTCGCCTTCAACCGAATGCTCAGTCCCTTCTTCACACAGAGAACCAAGAGCAAGTTCGTCTTCGCAGGGACATCCAAATCCTCCGAGACCTTATTTAAGTCAGTGATCTCGGCGTCTTTTCCTTGCTTTCATCTGTCGGGAATTCTATATTTTTATACTTCGCTCGTCTGTTTGGCTAAAAAAACACGGAAGAATTCTTGCATAAAGTAATTGGCAGGCTTTCTCAGATTCATAGCTCCCGAGCAAGTCCCTGTTCAGTACGGAGGTCTCAGCAAGGACAACGATACGCATTTCCACACCTCGGATTCCGCCGTGGAAGTGTCGATCAGGCCATCCGACAAGCATACTATTGAAATTCCAGTTTCTGAGGTGCGTAATTAGCCTTCTCCCACATAAAATCCCCCTACGATCTGGACATTTACGGATCGGAATTTCTTATCCTGTTCTAATGGAGCATATCACTTGCCTTTGGACGTGACGTAATTTCTAATTCAATAATTGTTATCCTGCTGCGCTAGATTATACCGTATGCTATAGCAAATGATGTAACTTCTACTTCGAGAAAAAAAATCGATGACATTCTCTCTTCTGTTGTTTCATCACTGAACGCAGCCGAGCATGCTAGTTTGGGAACTGAGGGTCCTAGGTTGGGATGTGAACTATGCAGCGGAATTTGTGCCCTGCGCAGAAGACGCATACACAGTCATTATCCAGAAGTCCAAGAAAATCGCCTCTACTGACGAATCTCTGATGAAGAGCAGCTACAGAACAGAAGAACCAGGGAAAATCGTCCTCACCGTCGAAAATTTTACCGCCAAGAAGAAGAAACTCCTGTACCGATCCAGAGCGAAGAATACTGATGAATCCTGAATACAGATCCAGGTCGGCAGATATTTCCCATTCGCGAATAATTCCTCCAAAATGTCGATCGAGAGCTGGAGGAATTCTTCTCCGACCGAAAGTTCCGGCGGTAAATGAAACTGGATCCGGTTCACGAGTATTTTCCCGCCGGTACTCCGCCAAAACCCATTTTATATTAAAGTTTTTTTAATTTAACCTCGGAAACTTTTTTATTGCTTACGTATCCTGTAGACTACAAACTGAGTTAAGAAATGACAACTTTTGCATATTCATATAACATATTTTTCATTTTTTGAAATTTATAATTAACATAACATTATTAAATATATATTTTATGTATGATTTAATATTAATGATTTTAATGAAATACATAAAACATGAAGAAATCAGAATCAATTTAATATTAATGATTTTAATGAAATACATAAAACATGAAGAAATCATAATCAATTTAATATTAATGATTTTAATGAAATACATAAAACATGAAGAAATCATAATCAATTTAATGTTAATGATTTTAATGAAACACATAAAACTTTAAGAAATCATAATCAATTTAATATTAAAGATTTTAATGAAATACATAAAACACGAAGAAATCATAATCAATTTAATACTAATGATTTTAATGAAATACATAAAACATGAAGAAATCATAATCAATTTAATGTTAATGATTTTAATGAAACACATAAAACTTTAAGAAATCATAATCAATTTAATATTAAAGATTTTAATGAAATACATAAAACACGAAGAAATCAGAATCAATTTAATATTAATGATTTTAATGAAATACATAAAACATGAAGAAATCATAATCAACAGCCTCGATGTTCACAATTTTCTTATAGCTCGTGTTCCATGCTCGAAGAACTTCGATTGAGAATTGAGGATCCGGCGATCAACATGCACTCTAGAGAGGAGGGAGAAGATGGTTAGCTTTAGTAGCGGGGGCGGGCAATAGCCTTTATAGGAAGAGTGATATGGTACACCACCGGAGCAGCTTAATGCTTTTTTCATCTTGACTTTTTTATATACTTTTTATAGTAATGGTGGATGATATTCAATCAAGTGTGATTCATACGCCTAAAAACATGCAAAATATTGCCTTTTGTTTTCTATTTATAGAGCATTTGAAAATATATTTATGTAGGAATAGTTTAAAATGGAAATCATGCATCACAAATCATGATCAACAGTCTTGAAGCATGCATTATCATATGATGTTCCCCTATTTTTTCGTAACTTTTTTGGGCCAAAGATTTTAATTTTGAATTTTAAATAAAATAACTAGATTCATAGTATTTGTAAGGTATTTGGCTTCCCCTTGTCCTCGACAATGTTAATTTCTCTATTTTACTAAAAAAATTTTATATTTATCCGGCATTTATGCATGAAAGACCCATTTTTGGTAAAATATAAATTTGTAATTTTCCGCTTGTTGTAATTGTATAAATATTTAAAATTATAATTTCAACATCCACAGGGGCATGTCCATGATACTTAGAACTTGATGTGAAATAATTCACACTCACTCTTGCAAAATAGAACTATTTAGAATTTTTTCATTAATTTTTGTGCTCTCTTCCTACTCTAAGTTCCTCTCTATCCCACCATTTTTTCCTTTTAAAAATAACTTTTCTTCCTAGAAAACCCTAGATAAATTCAGAATAACTCAATGATTTGATTTATTTTTCATTAATTTGGGATCTTCGATCTCGGTTCTAGTCCTCCTTTCTTATAATTCAAACCCTTTTGCACCTAATCAGGCTATGATGTAGGGAGGTTTGGCAAGAAGAATTTCTTTCTTACCAATAGATCTTGACAAGCAGCCTCCTATGTTTTCTTGGCATTCTCTTGGACAGTGAAAGAGCAATGAGAAGACCATGAAGTCGATGATAGAATGTACAAAGAAATTTGCCAAAGAGAACCTCCACCTTCTTGTCATCCATTCATGGCGAAACCAAGTTTGTCGTTGAAGTAGATGAACGATCTCCAATGAAAAATAACAATTGGCATTAATAGAAAATCAAATGGAGAAAGAAATTCTCTCTCAGAAGAGTCGAATTCAAAATCAGAAGGATACAAAACCTGAATTTTCCATTTTTTAAATTCTTTTTACTGAATTACAAGCTTATCGCTAGGAAAGTGTTAATTTTCTATTTAATCAATTAAAAGCAGTCAAAAGTGGAGTCCTGATCTATCTATCTATCTATATTTATCTATCTATATCTATCTATCTATCTATCAATCTATCTATCTATCTATCTCTCTATCTATCTATCTATCTATCTCTCTATCTATCTCTCTATCTATCTATCTATCAATCTATCAATCTATCAATCTATCTCTCTCTCTCTCTCTATCTATCTATCTATCTATCTATCTATCTATCTGGATCGTAGAGTTTAACACTTAACGTATTGAAGGTTACCGGGCTTCAGGGGTTCCTGGGGCAGCATTTGATAGACAAAGGATCTCATCCCATATTTTTTTTTTAATTTTAATTTTCTGGGGTTTAATGGTTTTTGGTCCATGGTTTATAGGGTTTTTTGATTTTTGGTTATATGATTTTGGGTTTTTACGGTTCGGGAAAAAAGAAATAAATCGTCTGAAATTTTGATTTGAATCGAAGGATTACAGAGGCAGTCAATGACCTGAAAAATAAATAAATAATTGAATATTTCACGGGCTCGATACTTAATATTAATTTACAATCCTCACAGTCAACGACTTCCTGGAGACGTCGACAGTTCGCGTAAAAATGAACGATTTTTGGAGACACGTCAGCGTCGACAGAAAGTCAACTACTACAGAGTGAGAGAGAGTCGCTGGCCTTTATTCCGATTTCCGGCTAATTTATAAATCTTAAAAAATGTAAAATAACTAATTTTAACGGTAAAATATTAATTAAAAATGAACTGAAATAATGGAAAGGCGGTCTCGAAAATCCGAGGCACCGCTGGACGGATGCGGAATGCCTGCGTGGCAAAATCGCAGCCGCAACTTTCGGCAATTGCTTAATCTCAGCCGTTCTGCCGTGGCGGTTCATAGAGATGTGAAAAAAGGCCCCTCAGTAAATTACAATTTATTAAAAACCTCGTAACTTACAAATTTACGCAGTAGGGCTCACCGGCAGGTATTAATATAGCAGAGGAAGGAGAAATCCCGAAGTCAAAGAAAACGACAGATTCCATCTTCGGCGGTCTCCTCTCTGATACTCTCTCTCTCTCTCTCTCTCATTAGATCTCGATTAATCTCTCTAACTCTCCTCTTGATGAGATCTTTATCAATCCGAATCCTCTCTCGACAGTGACAGCAAGCGATTATCGAGCTTTTGAAATTTGCGCCAGGTCTCTCTCGCTCTCACTCTGTCGGTATTTTTCTGACTCTGTCACTTTATCTTTCTCTTTCCAGCACTTGGTAATCATTACTTTTGAATATCGTCTTTCTCTTTACTGATCGTTCGTTCTGCTCCTGAGTTTAGCCTTATTTGAACTGGTAGTGAATTAATTTACAGCTTCAATGATTGGGAATCCTTTTTCTTCTAGTCGTAGGAACTCGAAGGACTTTCGTGCAGTTTTCTTCTTTCTCGGATACTTCGTTTGATGGCCGTTCTGATATGTTTTTTTTGTCAATCGTGGAAATATTGAAATTTCCGTTGTTCTATTCTTCAGCGCTGATGAATTCTCTGGCATGCTGTAGGATTTTCGTGAGTTCGACTGCGATTTCTCATTGAAGTCAAGGTTAATGCTTCACTTCTTAAATGAAAGTACTGCTTTGGCATCCAATCTCAATGCACCGTTATTGCGAATTGGAGCTAGAGAATCCCGATCATGAACGTGAACCAGATATTTGTTCCCATTACACGTTTGATCGATCAGAGATCGGTGACCGTGGACTTGAAGAATCAACTGAAACTGATGATTCGAGTGTATACACAACTCCAATTCTCAGTCCTACCTCATCTGTTGCGAGCTTCCAGAGCTGTTTTTCGACCTGGGGTATATACTTTCCCACTCATATGTTTGCACTAGAAAGCAACTAAAGTTCCCTCTGTTCGTAACATCCTTATTTGATTCTTCTTCAGAAGATTTTGAGGCAGTTGCAGACTCACCTTCAAGGTGAGTAAAGGACTTAACTAGAATTTGCCTGTTCTTGCTAATTTGAATTTTTCTCTGAAGAGCAGGGAGGAAGATGATGACACTGTTTCTCCAAAACACGATGACGTTGAGATCGAAGCCTTGTTTACCCAAGGCAACTGGGATGATTCTGTCTTCTCCACTGATCAGCGCAAAGAGTCGGCCTTTGATCCAGCACCAGTTGATCCTCCAAATGAGAATCCCATTGAGCGTTCAGATGCAGAAAAGAACGCAGAACACACCAACGGTCAACTACTTGTGGGACAAATTGAAATTGACCCTCCTGACCGGGAAGTCGTGAACAAATATAATGGAAAGGATGAGGGATTTAAACACGATGAAGATGAAGCGATAATGGAGACTATGGGAGATCAGTTTAGGTTCCTGGTTAAAAAATTCTTGGAAGCGGAGGGGATTCCATTTTCGGCAGAGGAATCTGGTGACAACTGGCTGGATGTTGTTTCTTCTCTGTCATGGGAAGCTTCAAAATTAATAAAGCCGAGCGTTAATGATTCGAATCCTATGGATCCTAGATTGCATGTAAAAATCAAATGTCTTGCATGTGGGTCTCCCTCTCAAAGGTGACACAAGAATTTTATTAGTCATCGTTTCAGTTCATCCATAGGTCATAAGAGTTCTCTTACGTGATCCATTTTTCATATTCAGTCAACTGATTAAAGGGTTAGTGTTCAAGAAGAACACTGCACACAGGCGCATGCCATCAAGTCTTCAGAATCCAAGATTGCTTCTCTTTCAAGGTGATGTTGGGGAGAAGGCTACTGGCTTGTCATCGTTAGACTCCATGGAACAGGTTGGTCCGCCCAAGTTAAATGATTTTGGAGTTTTTTTTTAAAATTGGAAGAGTTTTAATGAAAAACAGGGAAATGGATTACTTAAAGGCAATGATCGGGCTGATGGATGCATGTTATCCAGGCGTGGTTTTGGTGGAGAAGACTGTTTCCCGTGATTTCCTAGAATATCTTCTGAAAAATGGGGTAACTTTGGTCCATGATATGAAACTTCACCGATTAAAGAGGATTTCTCTCTGTACTGGATCGCCACTTATTGCTTTCACTGATATAATGAAAAGAACTGAACTGAAGCAGTGTGATTATTTCCATATCGAGAAGTTCTTTGAGGAACATATGTGTAACGAAAAAGGTGGAAAGAAGCAAGTTAAGACTCTTATGTTCTTCGAGGGCTGTTCAAAGCCTCTTGGATGCACTGTAAGTAACCCACAATTGACATATTTAGGATAATTTCTTTTTAATTTATATTTAATAGGGGAAGACTATTTCTACTTTCAGATTTTGCTGAAGGGAGATAAAATAGAGAACTTGAAGAGGGTGAAACGGGCAGTAAAGTTAGCAGTTTATGCAGCACATCATTTAATGCTCGAGAGATCATTTATCGAAACGCAGAGGAAAATGTTTAAAGATGGTTTTGCTATCAATGATTCTCTCCCTCCAGATGAATCTGACGAATATTTGGACATAGACTTTCATGGTTCCTGGGAGGATATCCACATCTCCACGGAGGAGGATGGACAAACATGTTCTTGTAGAGGTGCATATTTCAACTTTAACACCTGGTTTAAAAACTGGTGTCAATTCTATAAGCTTAAGGTGACTTAGGAGTATGACTCATTATTCATGAATTGATCATCAAGGAGAAATAATGCGAATTGTGCTCTTCTAATGATTCACGGGGCTATGTCTGGGGGGGTTGATAAGATTACAAGCTATGTTTGATTATTTCAACGAATATTTCTTTTGATATTTTAGTGGAAATCTGTTTCAGAATCCACCCGGGAAATTTCTCCCTGTGAAAATTGTGCTTCATCGGTTGGACTCAGTGACCTGACCCAGTTGCCAAGCAGTGGCTCGATTTGTAATTTCTTGGATATTCAGAGCATCTTGACGCTAAACTCTAGGCAATGCCTATCGAAGGGTATTATTTGTGAACCGAGCCATCTCTCCCGGATTATACATTATGGAAGATCTGATCAGCCTCTTGGAAAATTTCTTCGAAGAATCTTAATTGACAAGGTCTGAAGGACTCTTCCTTTTCAGTTGACTTTTACAGTTGACTGACTGAGGATTTATTCATAGCAGGAAAACCTCTGTGCTTTGTGCAATGAAGTGCCACAAGCTCACTCGTATAGTTATACTCACCATAATGGGAATCTCACTATCATGGTTCAGAGTATTCCCCCGGAAAAGCATCTTCCTGGAAAGCTAGACGAGAAAATTTGGATGTGGGCCCGGCATGTCGCACATGACAGTCAAAAGTCAACGAGAAAGGTGCTTATGTCAGATTCTGCTCAACGCCTGTCTTTTGGCAAATTCCTGGAGCTTAGCTTTTCAAGACAATCAAATTTTGGGAAGATTTATCATCATGGCCATCTCCCATACAAAGACTGGATTTTGTTTTTTGGGTATGATTTCTGGGCGTTGCAGCTATCTATCTTACACTTTCAAGTTCGACGTTATGTAGCATTGACTTTTAACAGGTTGGGATCCTATGCGGCAATGGTTGTGTACTCACCCATCCATATCTACACGGCTCGTCAGCCACCTCAGGTTTTGGATTTGAGCAGAAAGCCTGGAGAACAGTTTTTTGAGAAGGAAGCTACAGATGTATGTAAACTCTGATCTCTCGTTTACTTTCTCTCTCCTTTGAACAATTGAGATCTAAAAATCTCTTCTTTCCCATCGCAAGCTCCGTCATGAGGCTGAGGAGCTATTTTCTGACGTGGCAAGCCTGATTACGAGGATAAAATCAGAACCCGCGAAGAAACACAACCCAAGAATCGAAGTCAACCAAGTTGAGTGCATGTGGAGAGCAGAGAAATTTGCTTTTGAGGTTAGTCTAAGCGTCAAAATTTATGATGATTTCACCAGATTTCATGATTGAGTGAAATATCTCCCAGGACTGTCTGACGAAGATCATGAACAATGAGGTAGAATCCGGGAACAGGATACATAGTTTACCTTTCCTCAGTCAGGTGCTTCTTCTCGAGCAGTACATTTGGGATTGCCGGATAGATTCTCTCTGTTCTATTCAGATTGAAGAAGTCAACACAGACATTGCCGGTGAAGTCAATTGCCCTGCTGACGGCGATGAAACTCATTCGAAAGAAATACGTGAGGTCAACGGAGAAGTTGCAGTCTCGGGAGATGATGGTCATTGGTCAGAAAAGTCAAACCCACTCGCGAGCAGCTCACACTTTTTGATCTGGAAACCTTTCTCAGAAATCGTCAGATCATATGAAGGAGATCTTTGGGGAGAATCTTCCCAAAAGTTTGACTTTCTCCAGAGCTACACTCCGCTCCACCTTCCCAAGAGGCAGCGCCTGGTCAACGGCTACGAGAAATGGGTCCACTTCCCCCGTGGAAAAGATCTGGGAATCATCTCAGTCAGCGAGGATGAAATCTCAAGCATCATAAGCTACGCTCTCTGCCTGGCTCATGATTTCACGTCTGTGAACGAGAAAAAGACAACGGAATGCAAAACAACTGGGTTGCGCTCGTCAGTTAGCTGCCCATCAGCTCTATCAGACGAACTGTTAACCGCCAATTCTCTCTCCGTAGACCACCGCCTGTTTCCGCACACACTGCATCAAGAGACCCGGGTACCCATTGGAAAAGGAACCAGTAAGAACGAATTTACCGTTATTTCCCTATTCGCGGAGAAATTTCTGAAGTTGAGGAGTTCATTATGCTTGTCCGAGATGTCTTACGTGGCATCAATGCGGCGGTGTAAGGGATGGAATGCTCAGGGAGGGAAGAGCAAGGCTCTGTTCGCGAAGTCCTTGGACGGTAGGCTGGTTATAAAGCAGATTAATCGGTCAGAGTTCGACTCTTTTCTTAAGTTCGCTCCGGAGTATTTCAAATATCTGTATTCCTCGCTCAGCTCGGGCAGCCAGACGTGTCTCGCCAAGATCTTGGGCATGTACCAGGTGGGCCTCTCTCTCACTCGCTCGCTTACTCACTCGCTCGCTCATTCGCTGTATGGGTATTGTTCAATTGTAGGTAAAGCAAATGAAAAACGGAAAGGAGACGAAAACGGAGCTGGTGGTGATGGAAAACCTGCTTCACGGGCTTAGCGTATCCCGGGTATATGATCTCAAAGGCTCCGTCTTTTCCAGATTCGTTGCCGCGGACAGCGGCGATCCGGAAAGGGTCCTCCTCGATCAGAATTTCATGAACGACATGGGGGCCCACCCCTTCTACGTCACCCTCGGCACAAAGCGCCTTCTCCAGCGCGCCATCTGGAATGACACCTCCTTCCTCACCGTGAGTTCTCTCTCTCTCTCTCATCCGTCGCCATTCATCTAGACAGAAAATCGAGGTAGAAATAGTGAAAATAGCCTTCGAATTATTACCATGATTGAGTAATTTAATGACCCAATTTGGCATTTTTTAAAACTTTCAGCTATAAATTGCCGCCATGAAAATCTCTCCTCTCATACGCTATTTGAGTCTCTCTCCCCCCCCCCTTTTCTCTCTCTCTCCCTCTCTCGTTTTGCACAAAGAGTCTCCCTTGGTCTTCCCCTTCTATTTCTCTCGCTATTTATCTATCTGATTCGTTCTCCTTGAGAATTTCATTATCTGGAGAAGCTAGAAAAAGAGTTTACAGCATCCATCAAAGAAATGCAATGAATTTCTTTGCAGTCCATGGACGTGATGGATTACTCGCTGCTGATTGGAGTGGATGAGAAGAAGAGAGAGGTGGTGTTCGGCATCATCGACTACCTGAGGCAGTACACGTGGGACAAGAAGCTGGAGACTTGGGCCAAGGCCTCCTGGGTTGTTCCCAAGAACGAGCTCCCCACCGTCATCTCTCCCGGGGAGTACAAGAAACGATTCCGAAAGTTCATGTCTCGCTACTTTCTCACCATTCCCGATGCTTCTTGATAGAGAGAGAGAGAGAGCAAATATGGCGGTCTTCGCACCTCTCTCTCTCTCTAGCTCTCTCTCACTGAGTGAGAATCAGCCTCCCTGCGTCTTTCAGTCTCTCGGTTTACCTGTTTAACTCTCTCTTTGAGCCTCTCTCCTGTAGTCCTCTTTGCCTTTCAGAGTCTCAGGGCCTCTCTGACTCTCTCTCTCTCTCTCTCTCTCTCTGTCTCTTTCCCTCACTCCCTCTCTCCGTGTGTGTGTCTGTCTCTCTGTTCGCGTGCGTTTCTCTTCTCCCCTCGTTCAGAGTCCTGGGTCCCTCTGTTTGTCTTGATCTCTCTCTCTCTCTCCATCCCTCTCCCTCTATCTATATTTTTTATCTCTCTCTAGCTCTCTGCCTTTCAAAGTCTTAGGTCCTCTCTGAGTCTTCTCTCTCCCCGAAGCCTCTATACCACTATGCCTGTTTGCATCTCTCACTCTCTATCTTTTTTTGGATGAGTCTCACCCTGTCCCGCTCCTGCTGCTTCTCCCTATCTTCCTCGCTCTATCTTTTCTGTCAAGTGTCTCTGAAGCTCTTTGCTTTCTTGGGATGAATTGGAGGAAAATGTGTATACATGTTCGGGTTCGAGGTAATTGCAGAAATTTGCAATGTTTCTTTGGGTTTGGAGGATGGGGAGTTGCCCTAATCTTGTTTTGGTAATGATCTGGGTCCTATTTCCTCTCCATTTTGTACTAGGAATCAAAGTTGTATATTTGATAAAATTATTATTAGTGATATATCTCTCTCCTATCTTCGTATATGACTAAGGGTCCTATTCTATAAACCCTTTTTAGTCATTTCTCTCTTCCTTACTTCTCTAGAGTATATATACCTCTTATGTATCCCGTGTTAGATAATGAAGTTAATTATTGTTTTCTCCTCTGAACCCTGGGTAGGGTTTGTCATGGTATCAGTGCACATCTCTGATCCATTCCTCTGCTTCCGCTCGTGGGATCGCTGTCGACATCGCGACCTTCTCCTGTCGTGCTAACTTTGACCGCGCAATCTTCTGTCACATTTCTTTTTCTTTGACCGCGCAAAATTCTTCCGCGCGATCTTTTCTTCTGCGCGATCATGTCTTCTTCTGCGCGATCTTGTCTTCTTCTGCGCGATCTTGTCTTCTTCCGCACGATCTTGTCTTCTTTCGCACCTTTTCTTCTTCGCTCCGCGCAACTTTTTCTTCTTCTTCCGCGCAACTTTCTTCACCGCACGCCTGTCTTTCATGACCCGGCGATCTCCTCACTGCGCGACATTTCTTCTGCAACGCTCCTGCTCTCTCTTCTGCGCTCTAGCCCTAAGAGCGCCCTCTGTGTACTGCTTCGGATTCTGCTCTCATTGCGCCGCGCCTTTCTGTCTGTCTCCGCGCCGCGCTCTGCTGTAACTTCCTCCTGCGCCATGGCCGATTCGCATTCTGCTAGCCTCTCTTCTGCAGTTCTTCCGGATACAGTCCCCGCCGTCGTCTTCACCGATGCTGACTTTGTGGAGAAGCCCCTTTCTCACAAGGTGACTCATCCGCTTCTGCCAGTCCCGGACCCAGCCCGTCTCAGCGGGCCAAATTTTCTGAAGTGGAAGCGATTTGTGGAAACCACTTTGCGCGCCCGTCAACTATTCAAACACTGTAACGCACCTCCTCTGCCTGTCACTCATGCTCACTATACTGCCTGGGATGCAGAGGAGTAGTTTATTTTGGGTTGGCTCGTGACCCACACTCTTACGCCTGAGTTCCATGATCGTTTTCCACATCAAAAAACTGTCAAATGCTTCTGGGATCAAGCACAGGCATTCTGCGGTGTCGAAGACGACAATTGGCAGTTGTTTAGCTGTATCTCTGGCGCCTTGGCCTTACGTCAGGGAACTCTGACGATATCTGACTACTCCATTACTTATCAAGCTCACTGAGACGAGGTTGACTACTATATGCCGCCTGATGATCCGACATGCTTATCCTATCGAAACTTTCTGAAGATGCGCCTACTCACCTTCCTTAATGGACTGAACTAGGAATATGCTGAGATTCATAAACGTGCACTTCACTGCAAGGAAAGACTGCCCACCTTTGCGATTTTGGTCAAGGAGCTCAAGGAGGAAGAGAGTCATTCTCTCCTCCATGGTGCTTCGATCATCGACATCGCTCGGGACTCGTCTGCCCTTCTCACACAAGCCGCTTCTGCGGGACTACTTGGATAGCCTCCGACGAGTTCTTCCAAGGCTCCCATTGCTTCTGTTACTTCCAAGGCCTCGGGTTCCGTGGATTTGGTGTGCTCCTATTGTCGTCGGACGGGGCATACCCGTGATCGATGTTTCAAGCTTCATCCCGAATTGCTTCGGAAGAAGAAGGGTCAGCCCAGGGCCCTGATGACTCAGTTCGACCCGCCTGTCCCAGCCGCCACCCGCTGCAGTGACCCTGGAGCAGCTTCAAGCAGATCTTATTCGGCTTAGCTCTCAGATGTCTACCTTGCAGCCTTCGTCGTCTACTGCGCCCACTCAGTTTTCCGGCCTCTTCTCCTTCTTTGGTGCGCATACCTCTATCCCTTCTGACACTTGGTATTGTGGACAGACGGCTCTTAACTCTCCTTTGGTATCGGATACTACCTAGGTTCTTGATTCGGGAGCGACGGAACATATGACTACGCTCAACTCTCAATTTGTTTCCTACCAAAGATACCTTGGGGGTCGTTCTGTCCTTACGACCGGTGGGGGTCGACTACCTGTGGCGGGTATTGGGGCCGTTTATGTTGCTGGCCTTGGCGTTGTTCACCATGTTCTCCATGTTCCTGCGCTTCGCGCCATACTCTTGTCGCCACAACGCCTTGTTGATTCTGTTTTCTGCTCCTTTCATCTCCAACCTGACGGTATGTTTCTGTCTGACAAGGTGGGGAGGACTACACCGATTAGGCGGGAACACGGGTTCCTGCTGTTGGATGACGGCGGCCGGTCCCAGTGCTTCATGGTGCAGCGCAGCCTTCATTCTGTGGACGAGCAGCGGCGGGGTCGCCTCTTGTTGACTCATCACCGGCTGGGCCACCCTCCTTTTTCAACTCTTCGGTGCTTATTTCCTTCGCTATGTACTAGATTAGACCTTCAAACTACTGTATGTGAGGCATGTCGGTTGGCTAAACATTGTTGCTCATCTTTTCGTCCGTCTATGTCTCATACGTCGACTCCCCTCTATCGTATTCATAGCGATGTATGGGGTCCGACACCTCAGTCTAGCTTGAAGGGACACCGGTATTTTGTGATCTTTGTGGACGAGGCTAGTCGCTATACTTGGACTTATCTATTGGCGGCCAAGTCTGGGGTTACCTCGACCGTGCGTCATTTATGCACTATGGTTAACACTCAGTTTGGACCTGGCATTCAGCGGTTCTAGTCTGACAATGCCTGTGATTTTGTGAATGCGGAACTAGCTTCGTTCTTTGCGGATTAGGGAATTCTTCAAGAGACCTCCTGCGTTGCTACCACGGAGCAGAATGGTATGGCCGAACGACGCATCGGATATGTGACCTCGACGGCTCGCACTCTTTTATTAAACTACCATTTTCTGTGGTCTTATTGGGGCGAGGCTATCTTGACTAGTACCCACCTTGTCAACCGGCTTCCCTCGCAGACTTTGGCATTCACAAGCCCTATTGATTGTCTTCATGCAGCATTTCCGAGTATATCTCTCCGGACTGGTCTCCTTCCCCGCATCTTCGGTTGTATAGCATACGTACATGACTCGTCTGGCTCTCAGACAAAGCTCGATGCACGTGCATTTTGGTGTGTGCTTGTCGGCTATTCTTCACTCTAAAAAGGGTATAAATGCTATCATCCGTCCTCTCGACGGTTCTTCGTTTCGGCCAATGTCACCTTTGCCGAGTATGAGCCCTTTTTTGGAGTTTGTTCTACTTCATCGCGCCTCCCGCTTGATGAGGTTCCTTTGGCTTCTCCCTTGGCGCCGCTCTCGCCTCTAGGTTCCCCTGAGCCATCGTCTTCTTCGACGCCACCAACTTTGTCTCCTCCCCTTGAGCTGGTTGTCGAGCGCCGTGTTGATCCTCCGTCTTCTATCCCTTCTTTGCTTCTTTCCAATGAGTTGGCTTCTCCTCCGTCTGGTGAGTTACCCTCATCCTCATCTGGTGACTTGTTGACTCCTCCTCCTGCGGACTCCTCCCCCTCCTCATCTGGCGACTCGTCCTCTGTACCTGGACCTATCTCTGATGTTTCTCCTCCTCACTCTCCCCCATCTCCTGCCGACGATGATGATGATTCACACTGGCCTCTTACCCTCTGAAAAGGGGTTCGTCAGTGCACTCGCACTCCCCGTTACCCTCTCTCTCATTATCTTTCCTTCGATCGGCTGACTACTCCCTACCAACTGTTCCTTACTCGAATCGAGTCCGACCCAATTCCTCACCGCTTAGCCGATGCTATCGCTTCTCCCCATTGGAAAGCGGTGATGGAAAAGGAGATGCATTCCTTGCTCAAGAACCATACCTGGGATGTCGTTCCGTTGCCGTTCAACAAGACGGCAGTGGGCTGTAAATGGGTCCATACCAAGAAGCACCACGCGGATTGTACTCTCGAACGCTACAAGTCTCGCCTCGTAGCTCGGGGGTTTACACAGTCTTATGGTATTGACTACTTTGAAACCTTTGCTCCCGTGGCGAAGATGGAGACTGTCTGTCTTCTATTGGCTCTTGCAGCGCACTTTCAGTGGGTTATCCGACATTTTGATGTGAAGAACGTGTTTCTTCACGGTGATCTGACAGAGGTGTACATGCAGCATCCTCCGGGGTATTCTCTCGGACCCCCGCGCACCGTCTGCAAATTGTGGAAGTCTCTTTATGGACTGAAGCAGTCTCCGCGAATGTGGTTTGGCCGCTTCTCTTCCGTTATGAAGGCCGAGGGATAGGTTCATAGTAATGTGGATTCTTCTCTCTTCGTTCGTCATTGTCCAGCTAGGGTTTCCATACTTGTGGTTTACGTCGACGACATTCTTATCACAGGGTCCGATGTGACAGAGGCTAGTTGACTCAGTGCTGCTTTGGCCCGCGCGTTCGAGATTAAGGCTTTGGGGCCTCTTCGATACTTCCTCGATCTTGAGGTAGCCTACTCATCTCGTGGCATCTTCGTCTCATAGCAACACTACACTGTGGATCTCCTGAAGCTGACTAGTATGACTGATTGCGCGCTTGTTTGCACTCCTATTGATCCCAACGTTAAGTTGGGGGACGGGGGTGACTCGCCTCCGATTAACCATTATCAATATCAGTAGCTTGTGGGGAAGCTTATTTATCTCACGCATACCTGTCCTGATATCAACTTTGCTGTCCATCTTCTCAGCCAATTCATGCATGCTCCTCATGAGATCCATCGCCAAGCAGCTCATCGGGTACTCGCTTACCTGAAAGGCTGTCTAGGGAAGGGTCTGCTATTTCCCCGAAGTGCAGATGAGACTGTGAAGGTGTACACGGATGCCGACTTTGCTGGCTCGATTGTGGATTGTCGCTCAACCACTAGATATTGCACTTTTATTTTTGGCAGCTTGGTGATCTGGAAAAGCAGCAAGTAGGACCGCGTGTCTCGTTCTAGCACCAAGGCGGAGTATCGTGCCCTTGCTGATGGGGACTTTGAGGCTCAATGGCTCCATAGCATTCTCTCTGACTTACGTGTCTGGTATCTTGGTCCGATCCACTTCTTCTGTGACAATAAATCTACTATTGCTTTGGCCAAGAATCCTGGTCAAACGGGTCGAATCAAGCACATGGAGCGTGACCGTTTCTTCTTCAAGGAACGCATGGATGATGGCCTATTTGATCTCGAGTTCGTCCCATCATCGGAGCAGGCTGCAGATGTTTTCACCAAAGGGCTGTCTAATCCGCTCTTATCTCATGCTTTGTCCAAGCTCGGCATGGATGACATCCATACTTCGCTTGCGGGGGGGGTGTTAGTGATATATCTCTCTCCTCTCTTTGTATATGACTAAGGGTCCTATTCTATAAACCCTTTTTAGTCATTTCTCTCTTCCTTACTTCTCTAGAGTATATATACCTCTTATGTATCCCGTGTTAGATAATGAAGTTAATTATTGTTTTCTCCTCTGAACCCTGGGTAGGGTTTGTCAATTATGTGTATTTTGAAGTTTCAGATTTCTTCTAATCCTTTTTGCTCATCCATGATAGGTAGAATGCCGAGCAACAATGCATGGTCCTTGAAAACACTCTTGTTTGGACATAAATAGTAAAATCTCTCTCTCTCTCTCTCTCTCTCTCTCTCTCTCTCTCCTCATTTGAGGACTAGTTAACGTGAATTGGTGAGAAATGGTGGAAATCCGTAGGGCTTGGGAAAATGATTCCAAACAACATGTAGAAGATGTGCATGGGTGATAGGGTAGAACCCGGTGCAAGATCCCAAGAAGAAGTGCTTAGTAGAGGAGAAAAGGGTGGGATCTAACCCTGTGGACTATAGATCTCTTGGGCATGCTCTTTTCAAGAAGAAAACTTTTAACAGAAGAAACCCAAAGCCAATAGGCCTGGGACGAGAGAGAAATAACATTGAAGTGTGGCCAGGGTCATGGTCACATCCTTCAATGGTGGAGCCATGGTCATGGTTGCATCCTTTGATGGTGGGGATGTGATGACTTTTGGTCGGGCATGTACCCTACCAATTCCTTTGGGGTTGCAGAACTTGTCTTTGTCTAGGGGTGGGGAGAAAACTTCAGCAGTTCTCGTAGATTTGGGTGGAATTTACCAAGTCCTACTCCCTGATCCACAAATTATCAGATGATGGTCATCGTTGCTAGTGAACAAGAAATTTTTGACAGCTATGATCTCATCAAATATTTCCTCAATGCATTCATACCAAGGGGGCTAAGGGCACTAGGGGGGAGGTAGACGAAGGCAAATGCATTGCTGGGCAAGGTCATGGGTAGGGGAGGGCTATCAGCGTTGAGTAGAGCTTTGTAGGGAACCAAATCCGAGATGTTGAAGTTGGAGCTTATTCTCCTTGAGGATGATTGATAAAAAAACATAGGCATTTTCACAATTCATTAGAGGATTGGAAAGTCTAAAGCTACATGCATGAAGTCTAGTGGAACTCCTTGGAGAAAATCTCTCAAGGCACGAGTCTCATCATCACAAGATCCCTTACCTCAAAGGCAAGAAAATGTCAATGTCAGCTAGCAGCTTGCTTATATGATGCATTGGTACTCAAGATGTTGTGACGGATGTCCTCATGCTTGGCAAATGACTCATCGTCATATGAGAATCTACTGTGCTTGGTCATAGGGAGAAGGTTGGGAGTCTTGAGTAGCGGGCAACCGCGCATAATATTAAGTCCTTTACTGTGCTTGGTCATGGGACTTAACAAAGTTCTAAATATTTTACGGATGGCATTTATATTACATTATTGCTTCCACTTTTAAAATTATAAATTATACAATGAAGCTTAAGATGTGTAGGTTATCCATGCGATTAATTTTTTGCCTTTGCAAAATTTTTTAGTTTCATTAACTTTTATGTTTATGATGGAATTTCCTTTGGTATAGATGTGTTTAATAGTGTTTAAGATAGTTATTAAACTTTTATAATAGCACTCTATTTATTTCTCGTTCATCAATTACTCTTTTATATTGTCAAATATTTGATTTTTGTGACAAGTCAAAAAGTGTAATGCCCTTTACGCAAAGGACTTATTCAAAGATTATGATATGAAAATGGATTGTTCTTGTATCATCTTCTATCTTCATAGCATACTCCGTGGAGTTTGTTGTCAAATATTTGATTTTTGTGATAAGTCAAAAGGCGCAATGTCCTTTACACAAATGACTTATTCAAATATTACGAT